>CM053789.1:486654241-486926741 GCA_028749045.1 Cupressus sempervirens
CCATAACTAAAATTTCTACCCTAAACTTGGCAACTCTTAGCTTACCCTCATTTTCCATGGCTCCCACTAAACTGTGAGACTCTCACTCAACCATGAGATCTTTCTATAGAGGATTGCATTAAAAAAAATGATGATGGTCTAAATAAAAACAAAATTGACAGTCATCTGGCTATAATACCACTTGTTAGGATTAACCTTAGATGAAAAATAATAGTTACATACAAATACAACCAATACCAAAAAATAATAGATCACACATATGACAACACAAAACACCAAGATTTAACATGGTTCACTCAATCCCTAGGCTATGTCCACCAACAGAAAGTCTAATATTATTATGATTGAGTGATTATAACCTAATTACAATTTTTAATCTCTTACAACTCAATATCACTGCAAGAGCCAATTTTTGCATCACACATTATGAAAATCCCTAACCCTAACCCTTTTTATATAAGATTTTTTTTATTACAAAATTATGACTAGAACTATAAAAAAATAGTAGTCGGTGCTACCCCAAGACTCTAAAGGGGAGCTACCCTTGACCTATCTTAGGGGCACTACTGCCAAACCCTTGTAGAAATAATCTGGAGGGAAACTACACCGAATAAACCTCTAAGTTTGATTAGGCTCCACATCAAAATATTTTCAACTGTGACTAGTAATAATTCATAGTAAACAAAGAAATGGTCTTATCTCTACCAAAATATCCAACCAATCCTCAACTATGCTTCTCTTTGATGAGATACTCTCTCATTAAAAATTTTCTAATGCACATATGACTTTCTTTGAAAAACATACTATCTTGGATCATGAAATCCAACGACTTTGTCATGTCAAGTTTAACAAGTTCTATACAAGCCTTCCATGCTTCACCAAAATCAAGATCATCAAGATACAAAGTACTATGTTCCTTGAACCCAACCACATCTATCTACATTTACATCAGCAAAAATTGTCTTCTACTAAGAGCATCTACAACTTTATTAGACTTCCCACTCCTCTGTTTCAAAATAAATGTATAACTAGAAAAAAAATCAACCCACTTCAAATTTTTTTGGTTTAATTTTCCTTGAATATTCAAATATTACAAAGCTTGTGGATTAGTATACAAAACAAACTCCTTAGGAAAAAGATATTGTCTCCACTTCTTCAATGCTTGAACTATAGCATAAAATTTCTAATCATAAACAAAATATTTTATTTTTGCATCATTAAACTTCTCACTAAAATAAGCAATAGGTCTACCTTGATGGCTCAAAATATCTCCTATTGCAGTACCACTAGCATTACAATCTACTTGAAACACCTTGTTAAAATTAGGAAGTGCTAAAATAGACTCCTCAGTAACTTTTTGTTTTGACAACAAAATAAAACTCTTATCTAGTCCTATAATCCACTTAAATTAGTTGCTATCCCCTCTCATTGTTTCAATTAGGGATCCATAAATACTACTAAATTCTCTTATGAACTTTCTCTAAAAAATAGCCAATCCATGAAAAAATCTTACCTCTGTTGCACTCTTTGGAGTAGGCCATTCAAGGATAACCTTCACTTTCTTTGGGTCCATTTTCAGACTTTCTATTGAGACTACAAATCCCAAGTACACCAAATCATTGTTTACAAAATTAAACTTCTTCAATTTTATGAAAAACTTTTCTTCCCTTAACTTAGAAAACAACTTTCAAATATGAATCAAATTTTCCTCCAATATATTACTAAAGATCAATATATCATCTAGGTAAATAATGACAAACTTACCCAGAGACTCCTTCAGTAACTCATTTATGAGCCTCATGAAAGTGATCGGTGCATTGGGTAGCCCAAAATGAATGACTAACCACTTGTAGAAGCCTTCTTTTGTCTTGAAAGTAGTATTGCACTCATCATCTTATTTAATACAAATATGATGGTACCCACTCTTCACATCTATTTTTGTGAAATACTTAGCTCTACTCAAATAGTTCTTAATATCATCCATCCTTGGAAATGGGAATATGTACTTGGTTGTGATCTTGTTAATAGTGTGAGAATCTGTATACATCTTTCATTCTCCATTCTTCTTTGTTGCTAATATGGCTAGTACAGTACATAGACTCAGACTCTCTCAAGTCAACCCCATTTTCAATAACTCATGAACTTATATGTTCAACTCTTCACTATCTATTGGTGTCATTATGTGTACTACCTTGTTTGGCAAACTGGCTCCTGAAACCAAGTCCATCTAGTGGTTGATCTTCCTCATTGAGCGCAATCCATCAGGTATATTATCTTATCTAATAAATCTGCAACTTCTATAGGTACCTCCTCTACTTCTTTATCATCTTTTGGAATTATATCAAAAAACATATTTTCATGCTTCATTCCTTTAAGAATTTATTTTCCATCAAAAAAACACATTCTGGCAAAACTACATACCTTTTCTTCTTCATGCCTCAACGGATTAAACTTATGCTTCACTCCATCCTTGGTCAAAGTGTGGGTATTTGCTTGCCCATCATGTACAACATTCCTATCACACTACCACAACCCACCTAGAAACATATGATATATGTCCATCGGTATGATATCGCAAAGTACCACATCATTGTAGCTTCCAATCTTGAACTTCATTGAGCACTACCAATTGACCATGACCTTATGGTCATCTTGCATGAATGCAATACGGTATAGATGTGGGTGTTTTTTCCCCTTCAACTTTGGCTTTGTGACCATATTTTCTAATACAATATTATCAGTTCTTCCACCATCAATGATCACATCACAACACTTATATTCATATCTACACCTTGTGTAAACAAGCTCATTCCTTTATTAGGTCCATTCTCACCACTCAATAGGACTCTTCTATTATCTAGGACTTTTCCTCTTTCAGTATCTTAAGAATCTGATGACCTAGCATCTTCATCAACATGTACAACTCTGGTCTGGCCTTCTATTCTTTGACCTATCCTTCCTAGCACTAGGAGAATGAAAATTCTCTATGCCCTTATTCTCTATAGTGAAAATATTTCCCACAGAAGTCTCCTCTTCTAGATCCTTGTCCTCTGCCTCTTCCTCTTCGATCTCGATTATTTAGATCATGGAAATCATTTGAATTATTTCCCCTCTAGTTCTAACCACTACTTCTAGCCTCATTCTTTTTCTTCTTTTCATTATTACGACCTTCATAAGATCATATACTAGATCTTCGACCATGAACTCTTCCATTATTCTTGTTGTCAAACTTCTTGCTTAGGCTCCCCTCAACTTTTAGGGAAAATAAGTGTTCCTTCTTAATTATGTTTGTCAAAACCAAACTTAGCTTATCCTAAATACTTGGCCTTAACCCATTAAGATAATAGACTACCTTCTTCTTATCATCTTCTATATGGAAAGTTCTAATGAGAACTTGGTGGAACTATTTAGTATACTCTTGAATAGATTTTCCCACTTTCTTCAACCGTTGCATTTTCTTCAATAGATCAAGCTCATAATTGATGGGAATGAATTGTTTCTTTAGTTTAGCTATGATCTAATCTCATCTTGTAATTCTATCCTTTCCCTTTCTATTTCACTCCAACTGAACCTCTTGCCACCAAATCTTTGCATGTCCCTTTAGTTTCCCTTTGCAAAGTTGACCCTATTATGATCCTCAATATCATCATACTCAAAGTACTCCTCCAATTCATTGATCCAATCAATCAACTTCTCTAGGTTAAGATTTCTCTCTTCCTTTGGATTTAGAACTGCCTCTAGTTTGGTATTTTCTTCTTCTTTGACCTCATCCTCACTTTCATCTCTTATGGAAAGATTTATTCCTCTATGTATTAGTTCTTCTAATGCTTACATTTATCATTGGAGGGCTCTAAAACCGTTATGTGTACCACCTACATCTCTTCCACCACACTCTATTTGTGGAGGAATTTTCATGCTCTCACTGAAACCCTACTACAAACTACCTCGCAATTCATGATCTATCTACAAGCTCAACCCACACTATGGTCCTATTGCAAACTGCCTCACACTCAGCAATCTATCCACACACTCAAGAACTCTTTCTCTCCTACCACTTGATGAAGTGTGCTTCCATTAATATAATATAAGGTCAAGTTGTGGGATTTAAATAGAGAAGCATGGAATTGTGAAGATAAACCAAGGAAGCAAATTGGAAGGATTTAAGAGTATCCTGAGTTAACTGAGCTGCAATGATTTATCTCGTCAAGGAAGATCAAGTATTCAAGCTAGAACAAAGATCTCAAATCAGAAATACAGTTACATTAGCAATCAAGTAGTATCATTATTACTCTCTAATCATTATAGCAATGAATCAAATCTCTTAACAAAGTTATCTTTGCTTGATCATTTTCCAAATCCTCTAACAAGGTGGCATTTCTAGAGTGAAGTGTCTAAAGACCTCTAACAAAGCCACTCTTAATAGGGTGATTAAATCCTTTAATAGGGTCACACTTGATAGAGTGTTCATTAACCTTTAACAAGGTTGGCTCATAACAGGGCTTAGTTCAAAAGAGTGAGAAATAGAGACTAGTTGCAATTGGTGGTTTTTTTTATAAATTGGATTTCCACATTAAATCTCGGTGTCATATGTTTTCATGTAATTTTATTTCTATTTCTACAACTAAGTTAATTGTGTTTAATAACATTAAACATCTTAAGAAGCAATTTTTTTTTTTTTTGGGGCAAAAGTGGACGAGCCACTAGACATATATATATGAAATAAAAAATTGGTTCAAGATGTCAACTAGGAAAGATCCAAAAAAAAACCCCAACATCATCACAATATTTACAATTGACTAACATCAATATTTTACAATCTTGCTATATCAGTAAAGAATGCTAACACAATTGAAATTTGAAGTTTTTTAAATTTTACAATGACATCACACATCAAGCATGAAGGAAAGGACTCAAAATAAATCAAAACAAGATTTTCAACAATTTGTAAAATATGCCTGAAGTGTGGAAAAATAATCCAAGAAGGCAGGAAGAAACCACTAAGCTATCTTTCTTCCATATTCTCACTTGAAGCACCAAAAGTAGGGGTGAATATCATGCCCAAATTTATAGAGAATCCCCATCCAAAATTTGGACATGATAGGGGAGAAACATCCCAACCTAAGCTCGAACCCTCAACAACAACATCTAAAGTACCAATAGAAATGCTAGCAGAAGATGGCACAACCCAAACACTTGGTTTGGTGACATCTGAGTGGGGAAGCTGAGAAGTCTCATCTAAGACATGACAGACAGATTCAGGAACATTAAAAGTTGAGAACGGCCAAGCACCTAGTTTGCTAACCAATTATATTGGAGTAGCCAAAAGTGTCTTCACCTGGGTAGATTTTTCTCTTGCATCAGAGATTTGCATACCCAAAATGTTAATCACAAAAAATGCAACTTTCTTCACCTCCTCTATTAGGTGATAACCCAGAGTGCATGCTATGAATTGCAGGGTCTTGGTAAGAAACTGGGGATTATGCTTTTCAAATGTCTTTTGCATCACTTCAAAGTTCATCATAACCTCATGGTTCTTCATTAGCATGGTTCTAGAAAATATTCCCACAACCAAGGCATTACCAAACCATAGGTCAAAACTCTACATCATGCATTTCAACTTATTTTTGGCCCAGGATTCTAGCCAGACCATGTTGAGAGCAATAATTTTCAACCTTGACATAGATTGGAGGAGATCCAAGGTGTTAGAAAGGAAAATAAAAACCAAATTTGAAGGATATAAGACATTTGTTGTGGATGCAGAGAAGAGATCCTCCTCAATTATGGTTCAAATTGCATGATGAATGCTATGAGAATGCACAATGAACATAATGTCCATAGCTACATCATCAAGAGGATGAGAAAGGGCATCTTCATGCAATGTTGGATGAAGCTTGATTCTAATATTTTTTGGAAGAATGTTATGATGGAATTGGTGACAAGAGTTGCATTTTAGGAATGGTTCTTAAGGAAGTGACATTGTGGAGGAAAATTAGATGGCAAGCACAACAATTCAGAAATATGAAGACTTGAGTAGAGGTGCATTCTGCACATTTAAATAAATCCCTTAGCATACACACATAGGAAGTTGAATACCTTCACTCATGTGTGTAATAAAGAGGATGCCATTAAATCAGAGCCCATTTGCAATTTGAGAAGGGCAAAGTAGAAAATTGTCACCCCCAAAATTGAAGGATAAGCAAATTGTTCTACTACTGTATGTGTTGAATTTAATCTTGCCATATGCAAAGTACCGCATGGCCAAACTAAGAAAAGTTCATACTCCAGTGACATCAGCCAATGAAATTCTACTCAATGAAGAAGATTTAGCATGATTTTACCCTTATCCCACACATGGGATCCTAATTTAGAAAGATGTCAATAAATGTTTAATACCCAATTTGGATAGTGCTCAATGACCCTCGAGTGATTTTATAGTGTTCACAATGGCTTACTCAGCACAAATGACATTCTAGCTTACTTGACATTGACTGTGACTTGGCACGCTCGGCACCTAAAGTAGCTTGGTACCAAAGAGGATTCTGGCTTGGCACCAGAGGTAGCTCGGCACCTATAGGTTAGCTTATGTATTATTCTGGCTTGCTTAGCACATATAACATAGCACATGAAACTATCTAGCATACTTGGCACATATGACATACTGGCTAGCTCGACATTAGCTCCAAATTGATCACTCAGCATGTGAAGCACACTCAGCACCTAAAGTAACTTAGCACGAAATGTGTAGATCACTCAAGACATGTGATCCTTATGGCACCTAAACTCACTGACTTTCTCAGCATCAACTATGACTCAGCACATATTGAACACTCGACACAAGAGGCATGCTTGGCACCTAAGGTAGCTCGGTACCAATAAGGATTCTTTCTTGGCACCAGAAGTAACTTGGTACCTATAAGGATTTTTTTTGGCACATACATTGTACTCAGCATCTATAGGTTAGCTTATGTAGTATTCTAGCTTGCTCAACATAGCACATGAAACTATCTAGCATACTCAACACATATGGCATACTAGCTAGCTCAGCATCATCTCCATATTGATCACTCAGCATGTGAAGCACACTCGGCACATGAAGTAACTCGACAATTATAAGAGTTCTAGCTCAGCACCTAAAATAGCTTGGCACCTATAAGACTTCTTACTCGGCACATGCATTATATACAACATCTATAGGTTAGCTCATGTAGTATACTAGCTTGCTCAGCACATGTCACAATTGTTATCCTAGATTGCTCAGCATCAATTATGGCTTGACACATCTAAATTATACAGCACATGTAATCTACTCAGGCCCTAAAGTCCCTAACTTGCCTGGCATCAACTATGACTTGACACATAATAAGTACTCAACACATGAAGCATGCTTGGCACCAAAAGTCACTCAACACCAATAGGAAAAATAGCTCAGCACAAACAATAAACTCTACTTCTATAGGTCAGCAACCATTAGTTTCTACAAATCATTATAATGCTCCATGAGTGCATAAGGGTTTAGTGTAAAAGTTGTAATCCCATTGCATCCTAAGTTGGAAATATAATCTTCCATTCTATTACCCTCTTTGTATGTGTGTGAAAATTTGATCTCCTGAAATCGATCAATAATATTTCAAATTTGCTGAAGCACATATTTGAGTTTCTAGGAAGATAATTGTCTCTTAATACAAGAAGAGATTATAACTTGAGAGTCGCCTTCAATTTGCACCTATTGGAAGTTCCCTTTCTTTGCAAGAATTAGTCCTAAAAGCAATGACCAAGCCTTAGCCATATTATTAGTTCCTATAGGAAGGGGAGCCATTGTAGTTGCTAGGACTTTACTAGTGCAATCTCTAATGCATGCTCCCAAGCCTAATTGTCTTGTATTACCTCTGGAAGCTCCATCAAAGTTGAGTTTGACAAAGCCAAGTGTAGGGGGTTTCCACTTGACTGTAGATCTATCTGTTGGAGTTTACAACTTTGAAGAAGTACCAATTTTAAATGGGATGAAAATTGATTTCTAATCCTTAATGATACTTCCATCCCAGGAGGTGATAACTAGATTGAATCTGCATCAATCAACACTTGCATTAGTAACTTCTTAGATCAATTTTTCAATGATTTGGAGCACTTTCACTAAGGATGATACTTCTTTTCTAAAAATCCTCTTATTTCTTTCCCACCAGATAGCCCAAATTACTAGAGCAAGTGTACACTTCCAAATTCCTACAAAGAGGGCATTGGGGTAAAGAATTGGCCAAGCCTGAAAAATGTCCCAAATATTTTTTTGTAGTGGGGTGTAAAAATTTAATTTGTTTAAACAAAAATCTAGCATTGGTATGCAAATTGACATCTTGCAAACAAATGGTCAATTGATTCATCTTCCTCACCACATAAAACACACTTGAATGGAGAGACAATATTCATCCTAGCCAATCTATCACTTTTTAGAATTCTGTGCTTAATTGCTAGCCACGCAAAGCACCTAACCTTGGGTAGTACTACTTTATTCTAGCAAAACATGAACGTTCAAGAAGGTGGTTTTGCCAACTCAACTTGTTGGAGAAGTTTGTAACCTTCCTTGATTGAATAGTTACCATTTTTGGCTAGAATCCACATTAATTGTTGAGTAACATAGATTCATAGTATTTGCTGAGTGATTTAGTACTAATTGAGTTACATCAATATTTCTAGTTTTAGTAGAGTTTGGTTTTGATTTGTATTGACATATAAGGGATCTGGGATTTATTTTTGTGGTAACTCATTCACCCCTCCCCTATTAGTTACCCATCTTATATTTCCAATAGACACCTGGCTTGAGTGCAAAGGGAAAATAACTGCAGGGATCACTACCTAGTGATAGCACCTCTTTATCACTGATCATGGCACACAAATATCAAGAACTACAAGAGACTATGAGTTTATATGAGGTTATCATGCTACCTATTTAGGACCTGAATAAAATGACCCTAGAATAGATGCATGAGTTGCAAAAAAAATTGAGTCACAAGATAAAGCACGAACAGTTGAGAAGAGAACACAAGAAAAGTAAGGTATTATATAATATCAAGGATATATTTGTTGACTCTCTTGAGATGTATGTTGTTAATGAGAAACATCAAATTTTGGATCAGCCTATATATATAGTTGATAAAGTTCAAATGGGTGATAGGGAGACTGATAAAAAGTTGATGAGATGGTCTGAAAAGAAATTTGAGCACAACAGAACTTGCAATTAGGTAGGTTGAGCTTTCTACCCTTACCACTCAATTGGAAGGAATTTTGAAACTAATTCATTCATTGTATATGAAGCATTTTGATGTTGCGTTCTTTACATTGGAGAATCAATGTTCTATTGATCTGATATAGAAAAATGTGGAGGCCTATACTATTTCTTTGAGAAAGAACACAACTTCAAGCTCACAATCTTATAATAAACTGACATTTGATAAGTGGAGATTAGTCAAGTTGATGGCTAGTGAAAGTGGCATCAACAATAAATTTATTTTAACTTAATTCATGCTACCAACCCATTTGGAGATAATTCAAAAGGAAATATATATGCCTCAATATTTAACAAGGAAGGGTCCACATCTTTCAATAGTAGAGAGCCTAATTGATCTAGTTTCCCAAGTAGAAATTCTCATTCAAGTCATGGAATCAGCAAGAGACGGATGGAATAAAGAATTTGAAACAATTTTGGCAAGTCATCAAACATTTTTGGGAAAATACAAGTTAACCCCTATAAACCCCAAGCCATAAGTGCCAAAAATAAGGGGGAATATCTTTGTGACATAAAAAATGGGGAAATAATTCAGAAAGGGGAAAATCACCACTCCATGAGAAAATGTCATAAGACAAGGAAACAACACTATCAAATGAGTCATGATTAGAGTTTATAGAGATAGTTTTTTGAAGACCGAATCACAATCTTAGGGGGAATTTTACATATTATTTATAATTTTGCTAAGTCATGAAAAAGTGCTTTTGCCACTAATGTCAAATGAGGAGATTGTTGATCTTTAAGCCCATGTTGCCTATTAGTGTCCAATACTTAGTCATTTCCTATGAAACATTGGTAAATCAACACTGTGACTGAGCCATGTAGAGAAAGCTAAGCTACAAAGGAATTATTTATATTTTAGTACAAGCCAATAAAGTCAAAGGTTATCTAGCAACCCAATAGAGACCAAGCCAGCATATATGCCAAGTAACATAGTAGAGATCAAGCATTGGAAAAGTTAATTAATACTAAGTGAGTTAGTATATGTCAAGCCTATATAGAAGCTGAGTGATAGCATGAATGTTAGTTATGACTAAGTGTCGGAACATTCAAGTGCTGAGTAAACAAATTTTGATAAATGAGTTTGTAAAGGCAAAAATAGTTTTGTAAATCATTTTGGTTGACTTCTACGTGACTTTTAAAGATTGTAGAGACAAAATTAGAGAAAATTATACACTTTGTTAGAATGCTTTAGTCTCAAGAAAAGAAAATTAACCAATCAATAAATTAGAAGGGTGAAATGATAAAAGGATGAAATATGGATTATTGATTAAGATCTAGAACTTTCTATGATTATCTATTTCAGAAGGGTTCTAATCCTTAAATCATAATTAGATTCGAATGGTGAATGGAAGAAAGCATCAAGGAGTGAACAAGCTTAGAATAGAGCAAGGATGGCTAAGTCAGATGGAGAGATCAAACAAAGCAACCTAGTAGTGAAGGATATAAGAAAGCATATTAGATAAGGAGATTAGTTTGAGATATTGAAGAGAGGATATCTGTAAACAACTTTAAGATAAAACTAAATGGTTAGGTAATGAGATATTCAAATAGATAAATCAGGGTAAATCTCTTCAGAGAGTGGTTTTAATAGACCTAATTTAAATCTCCTAACAGTGTCCTTAATTGCAAATCTAAAATCCTTTAATCAAGGTAAGACCTAATAGTCTTGTAAAGATTTTAACAGACCCTTGACCCCTAATTGGGTAGATCATTAAATGTGATCAAATTGTACCCCTAAAAGTTTAACTTTGTTATTGCATCAGTGAAGATTTGTAGGTTTCATCCCCACCCCATTTTTACCTTGATCTTGAAGTGTTTCTAGGTTACCAAAATATTTATGTTATGTGTTAATATTTTCATGGATGTTATTCTTAGATAGATTTCATTTTAGCATTAAAATTCTATGATTAGATGGTATGAGATCTAAGATATGAAATGGATTAGGAGTGAATAAAGTTAAATTGAGATATTATTTTAACAATAAAAAATTGTATACATCCTTCTTCACACCGCCTCCCTCTGAGTATCTTGTTTCCCAGTAGGACTTCCAACAGGATGAGACCCACAAATATCCACTATGATAGTAGTAAATTTTGTCTATTAGGGCTACAATTTTTATCACTTTTGATGATCTACCTTTTGAGGGGTTTTCCCTACTAAGACCTTACAAGACTTATCAAGTCTACCTTGATTAAAGGATTTAAAACTTACAAAAAAGTAAGCACTATGTTATGAGATTTACATAGGCTTGTTAGGACCACTATATTAAGAGATTTACCTTGAGTCACTCTACTAAAAATGTATTAGTACCTAATTCTTTTGTTAGCACTATAATCCTTGATTATTGATCTCCTTTTTCTATTGTCTCATCCTTCTATGATCTAATATAGCTGTGTTCTACACTTCACTTCTCTTCTTGGTCACTTTTCCTTGGTTCACCTTCAAACTTTTCTTAGGCATCCAAACTTAACTTCTCGTGCATACATTATTTAAACCGCTCTCTCCTTTGTAAAATTATGGCTCAAATCCTCCTTATATAACCAATTGAAGAAGGTTCTAGATCAAGATCAATGATCCATATTTCTTCCATTTGTCACTTAAACCTTCCATTTTTATGATTGGTTAAACAATTTGCATAGGTATTAATGATAAAACTCATAACACATAATCAACTCCTTAAATTACTCCTCAATCATTAAAACATGCAATTAGGTTGGCCAAAAAAAATTTACCTTAGTGTTTATGCAATTCCAAACTAATATATCAAAATTGGTTCACTTGGAACATGAACACTTTGATGCTTGGTCATTACTACTTCTTCATATTTTTGCTCAGCTTTTGAATTCTCCTCATTTGTTGTATAACTTAGCATGAACTCTACATTGCTAGGAACAAACAAACTTTTATCTTACCGACAGTAATAAGAACACTCAGTGACCATAGAATTCTTCAACAATAACAATTGCTTAGCCTTAACTAAAATATAAACAATAAATTGATTAAACTTAGTAGGATGGCTCATTCGTAGTGATGACTGACCTACACTGCCAAATAAATGACAAGTGTTTGACAGTAATGGCCAATAGAAAATAGGGATCAACAAGTCTAATAATTTATTTTGAGTATTGACATTGACCTTAAGTGAAGGTTATAAAATAGGCTTAAATTAATAATCATAGTAAAAGAAGGTTGTTTGAAAAAGAAAATACAAAGTATAATTTTCATTTTACCTTATTTAAACATTGGTAACTTGAATTTCCATGTAAATTTATTTAAGAAGGTAGTTTATAGAGAGAGGATAACAATATCTTAGGATAAGGAAAACTAACAAAAGAAGAGTAAATATTTTTCAAATTTATCGTTATGTAAAAAAGGCATCATACAAGGATTAGTTAAAGGTATAAAAGGTAGTAATGTAAACAAAAAATTTAATTTTTATGTTTACATGCAAAAGATGGGCTTGGATAGAAACTTTACATTGTAAGACTTATTCTTAATGTCATTCTTAGTGAACAAAACTTTAAATTATAAATATTTTAACTAATAATTAAATAGATTGGAACATTTAATGAATAAGGTGGTACTTCAATTGAAATGTAAAATAAAGAAGTATCATTTAATGTATTATACTAACAAGACTAAAAATGAGAGTTCGTACTACTAGAAAAAGGTAATATGTGAAATAATTTTATATATAATATTTTATTAACTAAGTTACATCTTGAAGGACTTTATTTCTATGTATTCAAGTGATATGAACAGAAAATGTGATGCAAAGAATAATAATTCTTGTTAAAATTATTAACAACTTCTAACTAATTTTGGCTCACTTCTAATAAATGAGATGTTACATGGATGCCATATTTGAAACACAAATAACTCTTCATTGACTGAATAATGCAAAACAAAGATATGTTCACTTATAGGCTTTGCTTTGTGGAGACATAGGCACTTTCCAAAATGATAAATTATGTGTCCTCTCTCTTTAAGCAAGATAATTACACGTTATTGCATAAAATCTCTCTAGTCACATGATTCACTTACAATCCATTAAAATGAAACTAGCCCACACCCATTTAATAGTCATAGTAAGTAGGACATTTAGCGAGATTATTTGAGTTTGATGACCAAACATAGAGGGATGGGCAAGATGTCACTAATTCTTTTTAGAAATGTTAAGTAGTTGTAAGACATGTGTAACCCAAATAAATTTTAAGAGCTTTGTCCCCTCTCTTCAAACAAGGCAATTACAATATGTTGCATAGAATCTCTCTAGTCACATGATTCACTTACAATCCATTAAAATGAAACTAGTTAATAGTCATAGTAAGTAGGAGCTTTAGGGAGATTATTTGTGTTCGATGACCAAACATAGAAGGATGGGCAAGATGTCACTAATTCTTTTAGAAATGTTATCCATAAGACATGTGTAACCCAAATAAATTTTAAGGATGTCTTAGCAAATTTTGAATTATCTAAAAACTAAATTTGAAATAACTAAAAGCTAATATTTTGTCAAACTTTTGAGCATAAACGTCAGCATAGGTGACATCACATATGGTCTGTTCAGATCAACAAATATGTTATTCCACAACAGAAGAGCCTGTTAACTTAAGCATAAGGCTTATATTCTATTGAGTCACTCAACAGGTAATTAGTGGATAAAATTGTTGGCCGTAAACCTCTAAAGACTTCTGGGGTAAACTTTACGTTGAATCCAACGTTAAACATAATCAAGAAGCCTCATAAATACACGAACAAGGCAGCCTTGATCAAACAAGCCTTCACATTCAAAAGGAAAAAGCGGAGGTAGCTTGCAGATATTGGAATCATAATATTCAGGATGCTGTTATTCATTATTTTTGCGGTTATTCTTCCTGTTATGAATGTGGGCGTTTATGGAGCAGATCCTGATCCGCTTACAGACTTTGCTACTGGATTAGAGAGCTTCACCCTTCGTGATATCTTCTCTAATGGAGATGTTACTGTCGACTCCGGAGGAACACGCGCTGCCACTTCAGTAGACAAGTTTCCTGCAGCAAGGTAAGATTGAAATAATATTCTTTTTATTATCATTTCTATCTCCATTTGTCTTGAAGATTCATTGGCAGAGTTTAGAATTGCAGATCACAAGGCCTCCAATATGTGAGGTTCAAGATGGTTCCATGTGGTGTAAATCTACCGCATACTCATCCGCGAGCCTCAGAAATGCTTACTCTTATCTCTGGAGGGCCTCTGCAAGTTGGCTTTGTTGACAC
Organism: Cupressus sempervirens; assembly: GCA_028749045.1. NCBI lineage: Eukaryota > Viridiplantae > Streptophyta > Pinopsida > Cupressales > Cupressaceae > Cupressus > Cupressus sempervirens. Next base: position 486,668,780 of record CM053789.1, read on the forward strand.
TCAGGGTAAACCCGAAGCCTTCCTTGCTTAATTCATAACCTAACTTTTTTTCTATTTTGTTTTGTCCAGCATCATTAAACACCTTATGCATTAAATTAGGTCAAACTTTCATTGACATTCTGTACCCTGGAGATGTCACCATATTTCCAAGGGGAACCATGCATTTTGAGCTTAATGTTGGAAAAGAAGAAGCTAACTATATCTCTGCTCTCAACAGTCAAAATCCTGGTGTTCTGGTAAGATCAATACACATGTTTATATACCCATCTATCGATACAACATCTCGATATTGATCATAGTTTTTTTCACTGTTGATGATGGCAGACAAGCAGTGTGTCAATATTGAGGCTTCCATTGAGAAGCGTGGCAACAGCTTTCAACATCACCCAACAGGCTGTAAAGAAATTAGATTCGTCGATATATGCCAGTGGAAGCGGACTGAAAAAAACATCCAAAAGCGGTTGTGTTCCAGGAAAAGATATTACTGTCGACTTTTAAAACCTGTGTTATTTCCTACTCCCCAACAAATAAATGGCATCTTTTGCGAACGGTGCCCAATGTATGATTCTTTATTATGTGTTTTCTAACTATTCTATTTAATAATAAATAAATTTTATATTGTGCAATGTGATCAGATTATTTTGTTATATATTATGGATTTAATTAAAAATCAAAGTCACAATCTATTATATTGAGTTATTGATTAAGATTACAATCTATTATAATGAGTTTGTGATTAAGATGGCAAGGGAGAGGGTCATGAATGTAGATACAAAGAGTTACATTAGACCATTTTTAGAGAACATCGAAAGGGCACTACAGCCTGATGTGAGATCAAATAACCATCATTTAAAATATCAAAAACTATGTAAGATAGTAATAGCTAAAAGTATCACAACAATTAACACTATAATCCCTATAAAGATTATCCATCCACCTAAAATTATATAAATAAATGTTCTTACTCCCTAGTTTCTAGATGGTGAGAAACTTAAACAAAAGAGTTTTAAAAGTGTGGCCAAAAGCAACCATCACAGTCCAACAAAAAACAACATTGGGGAAGTTGTCCCCCGTTGGAAAATATTAAATAATTTAACATTATTAGTTGTCTCTCAACTTCAAGTCATATGCATTAGGCCCTTCCTCTATTCATCACCATCATCGATCTTCTTATCAAAGTCCAATTTTCTCTAGGAGGGTATATTGTTTAGCTTCTTCTTCTGTTTTCTTTTACCAATGACAATACCCACCACCGCTTTGTGTAAGATGTCTTCCACCAACCCACAAATCAAGGAAACAAAAGAGTTGAAGTCCTCCATAGTGACCATGTGTTGATATCCTTCAGGGCAGTGATATGATCATAGAGGACATGGATGTAGCCCATTAGCTTACCATTGCTACTATACACATGATCTTCCCCTTTAGGAAAATCAATTTCTCTGGCATTATCTTTAGTATATGGGTAAAAGTCCTCATCATGATTCAATTCCTTAATGTTTCCCAAGTTAACAAAAATTTATGCAAAATTATCCCCTACCTTTTCTTCTATATCGCCTTCTTCGAACCCAAGAGAAATAAACCTAGCATGTTACAATGTTCATTGAACTAAAATAAATTTAATTTTAAAAAATATCAAAGTAACAATGTGAAAGCAATATACACATGGTAATCCCACAATAATGGGTTCCACTTTTTGACCAATTTTGATACTAAAATCAATATTTTTGCAACAAACGTCACATTCAAGTGACTATATCTCCAAAACTATAAATAATTTCAAGATGACATAAACTAGTGATTTTGAATACTTTGTTCCTACTTTGTAACCATATTTTTTAATCTAAAAAAAAAAAATTATTTATATCAAATTTTTTTATCTCCTCCGAAAAGTGGTACATAATAAAATTCAATATTTTAAAAAGTTACAGTCTATTTGACACACATAACTTTTTTTTTAGAAATGATAATGAAGTAATTCTTTCGACGCTAGATTTGTAACATCAATATCCAGAGGATGCATTTGGTTTGATTTATTTTGGTTGAATATTGTATAGTTTATGAAGTTTTGAAGTGACATGAACCGTAATTCAGACATACGTTCCGTTTGACATAGATAATTTGAAGTCAATTTATGATAAACCATTTTTTTTTTTTGAATAGAAAGGTATCTCAATAAGCCAGTGCCTCCATATTTTTCAAAATTTTTTGGACCTAATTTACTAATTTTCTCAAGGTGTCAAATTCGGTTGATGTTCAATCGGTAATGAACCTATAATGAGTTAAACTCATATTTGAAATTTTTAATGATTAAATTATGTATTAAAATTATAGTCATTGGAAAGCTTGCTCTGAGCAGCACATTTTGACATTTTTTATTTTACAGTGGGAGATCATTCTCCTGCAATTATGGAAGTCAAAAGAGCAAAAAAATATATATATGAAAAAAAGGTTAATATTTTTGTGATTTTGCATGTTCGTGCGAACATGGCGTTCTCATGAACACGTTTACCATGTTCGCGTGAACGTATTTTCGCATGAACATGCAAATCATATTTGTGCGAACATATTTATCACATATGTTTGTGCAAACATACGAAATATATTCGCGCGAACATGATTAAAAAAAAGTTCGCGCGAACACAATAAGTGTGTTCGCACGAACATATGGTAAACTCAATTTCCCATTTTGCATTTTTTTTCATTTTTGTTCGTCCCACTAAAGTGGAACCCATTATTGTGGGTTCACCACATCAAGTACACATAAGCAACTACAACTACAGTTTCCATTCTTCAAGGGTTCATTCATGTTGAGTCGCATTTAAGAATTTTTATTAATAAGTTTAAATCTTAAGTACAATATTAATAATTATAAAGAAATAACATATTCAATAAAATACATCTAATAAATAACATCCACGACACATGTTGTAGGGTATGTGAGAATGGATACAAGTACATCAAAATACAAGATACATGAAAACATATATACATCAACAACTACATTTTCCATTCTTCAAGGGTTCATTCATGTTGAGTCGCATTTAAGAAGTTTAAATCTTAAGTACAATATTCATAATTATAAAGAAATAACAGATTCAATAAAATACATCTAATAAGTAACATCCACGACACATGTTGTAGGGTATGCGAGAATGGATACAAGTACATCAAAATACAAGATACATGAAAACATATATACATCAACTAGATACAAGTCTGTAAGATAAGAATAAGAATGACAATGGTATAACTACATCAGTGAGTATCTAACATCTTTAAAATTAAGGGGAACCTAAATGGTAAGAAGTCACCATGTCCCGACTATGTGATCACCTACTCAAGATTACATGCTAAGCATATAGGGAAGATATTGAATGATCCATATAAGATTATTTAAATCATCAATTAATCCTAATCAAAGAATGTTGATTGCCAAATCTACCTCAATAGTAATTAAATTACTAAAGAAGAAAAGATAAGAAAAATTGAAACAAGGCTCAACCAATACCAACACCACATACCAAAGTCAACATATAGAGACTAAATATAAATGAAGTACCAATATCAAGAGATAAAGTCAATGATAGATATCCACTTCAAGTCAAAAGCCCCATGTCAAAAGTACAACTACCAAAAAAATACCAACTGTCATCAATGTAGATAAATCATCAACATTAAATAAACCAAAAATAAATACACCACAAAAGGAAAATATAAAATCTATAGAATAGACTCAAGCTACATACTAGGGAGTGTCATCGCATGAGCTAACTCTAAATTTATCTTGGTATTCTCTATAAGACCCCTCCTCACATGCACTTATTAAATATGAATTTTTGTATTAAATCGTATAGGATATTTGAGTGGATATTTGAGCACGAAAAGGTGGTGGTAGGGAAAATTGTAAAAAAATTCTATCTTATGTATTATGATATGATGGTTGTTAGCGTAATGAAATTTAATACTTCCTGGGTCTTAGGAATCAATGGAAAATTCAAAGATAAAGATTATCAACTCATTAGAAGTGCTCTTAGGGTAGATTAATATTAAATATTAAATTACATTATGATGTGCTAAGGTTGTTAGGGTATCATGTACAAGAGGTTATACTTATGTATATGGGATAAGTTATTTGGTTGTTTGGAATTATGGTTTAAATAAAAAATATTGCATGTGTTCCCCAAGATACATCTACATACCTATGTAATAGAAAATTAATGGACTTAGATGATTATGATGATGGAAATGAAGTAATATTTTATGTTTTATGTATTTTAATGGAAATCGATATTTATTGATATGTTCATATTTTGATACCCTATGATATCAGACTTGCTATGTTATTTGACTATTTAAATGTTATTTATTCTAATGATGTTATGTGGTGTTTTACCTGATTATGATGATATTATTTATGATACCTTGATGGTTGTTTTATACACATTCAAATAGTTCATTTTGATAATACCGAAGTGATCAAAATTAGATTTAGAATGATTTAATGAGCTATGTTTAAAAATATTAATACTGAAATTAAGGCATTATATCACAGTGTTCATGCATTTTATATGAATATTGCTTAGAAAAGATCTATGCTCATAGAAAGGAGATTATGGATGTAAATGGTTAATCAAATTGTGTAAGTATATCACATTTAATCAATGTGCAAAAATGAGGAAAGTTTATATTAAAATGAGATTTAGAATGTTTTGGACAATTTTATTATACAATTTTAGCATATATAAATATGTTTTTTATCAGACAATAACCACCCATATGTGTAAACTATAAAACCAAGGTTGAATCTAATAAAAATATTTGAACCTTTTTTCAAGTAATTTACTTCATAATCATAATAAAAATTTATGTATTAGGTTGTTTCATTTTCTAGTTAGTGACATGCCAAATGTTTACATAATGTGATTTTTATAGTGTTACTTGACACTTGTCATGTGTATGTGCAAAATGACATGTCAAGTAAGGCTAGCAATGTAACCCTTAACCTAAAATTGACTTCAGTAGGAGCCTAATTAAATTTCCCTTGGTTAGCGATAACTTATAAAGTGGTCTTTATAGAGATTTAACAAATAAGGTTTTTGAATACAAATTTTTGAAGTCAATTTTAGAGGCCAAAAAGTGATCCTAGATGCCCAATTTAGTGGAATCTAAGTGCCTAAGTGGTAGGGGTAAGGGTTGGGGACCTTTTAAACACTACTATAACCCCCAAGTATCTTTAGTGAGCCTCTAAATATCTCATTTTTCATATGTTGCAAAAATTGAGTGACCTCGTGACATTTCCCAAACCCACACTCTTGCCCAAGAGACACATTTATGGTAGGGAACATTTTCATGGACAAAGGGCTTAGGGTTAATTCTGAATTTATTGCTATTAGTTGGGTGGATTTTGGAGGCCTTTTTAGAGGCCTTTGGAGAAGTTAGTGGGTGTTCACCCAATCTTGATCTTTAGAGAAATTAGTTTTTGAAATTGGATCATTAAAGGGAATAGGGCTCTTTTCAAAATTCATTTTTTCCATGCATATGGTTTTCATGATTTCAATAGATTAGTATGTGTTCCTAATTTTCTTGCATTTATGCATTTCATGTGTTATGGTATTTTATTGTGAGGGATGAGATTTTGGTATTATTTTCAATCTTTTTCATTTTTTTTTTCTTTGAATTTTCTTTAGGGAATTGTGATTGGGAGTGAGGGAATTACTCACCCTTATATAGGAAAGAAGTGCTCATGTGTGAGTGAAATGATTAGTTTGACTCCATGGAAGGGTGGGGTCTATTATCGTGGAGAAGAGGAAAAAATACAAAGTGTATGGGCCCTTGTTTGGGGGAGATAAGGAGAAAAGAGTATGGAAAGATTTATGCAAAATTTAACCATTGAGAGGTATGTTATTGTATGTTTTCATTGGAATCTTTACATAGAAGTTCCACCTTCAACCCATTTCATGGGTTCAAAGGTGCAACCCATTTGTGAATAACTTGGTTGTGTCACCTAGTTGGATATTGTTTCTCCTAGCACAGTGGGTGGCCTCCTTGAGCCCTAGGTTGGGAGGTGAGCTCTCCATGGTTTTTCATTTGTATTTGTAGATTAGTGATGGGTTCAAAATATTGAGCAAGCTTTGAATGGATCCACTTAATGGTGCTCTTAGGTAATTTTTTGTTGGAGACTTGTCCATTTTTCGTACCCTTATTGTTGAAATATTGAATTCATGAATTGAAGGAATAAATTGTAGTTTTATTATGATCTGTGCAATGGATTCAAAATTATAATTGCATATTCAATAATAAGAAAGAATTTTTTTTTATGAGAAAAGATGCATGATATTGTTGCAACATAACACTAGTGATATCATTTTGATTCTTATTTTTAAATGGAATTGAAAGACATAATGGTTAAATATCGAATTGTTTCATAATTCATCTCCTTGTAATTTGTTTCAATAATGGAAAAAGAAAGATTGGTTCTAGTATGTTCATGGTAATTCATCATGGAATTAAATTCATTTGGAAAAAGGATCCTTAAGTTCTTGATCAACCAAATTCATACATGTAATTGATGTTTTCTTTCTAATCTTGTTTGTATAAATTCATTTCTATAACCCATTAGATTCAAATCAAATTCACACTATACTATAGCCTATCTAACTTAGATTAATTAATGATCCTATACAAGATCAAATTTTTAAAACTATGGAAACAATTACATTTAGAAAAGTTGTTAGAAGGGAGAATTAAATTTGGTAACCCATACAATTATCGGAGAGACTATTAACTCTCCAGAAAATGTATAAAATTTCCAATTAAATTAACTCCACATTTTCAACATAGAGAATATTCCATTTGGATACCCTCTTAATGTATTATTAATGTTGAATATTAATGTGCATGGAATAGAAATATAAATTATGTTTTTCAAAAAATTATGTTCAAAAAGATATAATCACAATTTCTAATGAAAAAGAATAAAACTAAATAAAAATTAGGGGCAAGAGGGAGTAGTGGGTCTCACACCCCCACTCATCCCACTTTCCATTTGATATCTCACGTCGACCTTGGCTTTAATAAATGAAAAAATAAAAATCCAAATATTCTCATACATCTATTGTCTTGTCTTTTTAGCTCCTATATCCCTCCACCATAACTACCCACATTTTCATGAAATCCAAACTTCTTCCCAACTGTACCTTGTTGGGCTAGGTACTGCTCAAGGTAGAAGGGACATGGTAGGCTTTAAGAAGCACTCATGGGCCTACAAAAAGGTAAGTAGTCAAGTGACCAAGTAGCATAGGGATTTTAAGTAGACATTATAAGAAGATTAGTAGATAGTTAGTAGGAATTAACTAGAGTTAGTAAATTGAAATCATGATTAGTATTTTAAGTTAGATATAATATGTTTTGAATTTAGTGATAAATTAATAAAATTATTTGGTAATTTTAATAGTATTTTATATTAGTTGTGGGTAATGTGTAGAATTTAGGAATAAGTAGTGTTAGGGAATTGGGTAAGTGCAAGAATTTGGGTTTCACTTTTGGGCAAAACGTGGAAACATTTTTTCTATTTTTGGAATTTCTTGTCAATTGATGTCAAAATTTGAGGCATTTAGGGATTGAATACCAAAAATCTTCATAAATAAAAAATTGTAGTGCTCAGAATCTACATTTTGAATATGTAATTTATTTTTGTACCCATATGATACAATATGTTTTAGGTATGCATCTTTAAAAACCACTTTTTCAAGACCATACCACACTCTTATACGAACACCATAATTTGACACAAATAAATGGATTTTGTACATCCTTTCTATGAAAGTTGCCCAACACACGAAAGATTCATGAAAATATTTTTCCTTAATTTTTTAGTGAATAATTTTGTTATTATTAATATTTAATTGGCTATAAAGGTAAATTTTGAAACCTCACGTGTACGAACACCATAATTTGATAAAAATTTTGCTTTTTTTCGTAAATTCTTTTTTTAATCTTCAAAATAATTGTATGTTGATTGATGACATATTTAAATTTAAGAAATAACATAAAAATAAAAAGTCATTAATGTTTTAGTGAACCCCACTATTTGGTAAAACATGATTTATATTCTATTAGTGTTATTAGGACAATGATTTTTAAGTTATAGTATTTTAATGTAAGAGAGTTTTGGTTAGGAATTTCACGTGTCAATGTTAGTATGTGTTTACAAGAAAGGGTTGCAAAGGTATGTTGTAAGTTGTTAGAGTATTAGTTTATTAGTTTTAAATGTTTGATTTGTTGATATTTATTTATTAGATAAGTATTTAAGTAGTGTTAATGTTATGCTAAGAGGATTGGATAGCTTTTGATTTAGGTAATATTATATTGTTAAGTAACATAATAAGTGCAAATTCAATGGTCTAGGAGACTATTCTAGTAATATGCATTAGGTAAATGGTATCAAATAAGACATAATGTAATCCATATTATTGTTCAAATTATTTTATATATAATTTAAAATAGTCAAGTAAGGTTTATTTGAAATTTAATTAGGGTTAAAGAAAATTATGTCAATATAGACATGAGTTGCTTCCTTATGTCAAGAAAATGAAACATGTGTATCTAACCTCTACGAATAATAACCTAAATACACCTAACTCATCATAAGAAATTAAAGAAACCTAATTTCCTCTTTGACTTAATGATGTACATGTATTTGACAACCCTATAGTTTAGTCAATCAAACTTAATCAACACATGCATTCTTCTATTAGATCCTAGGTTTGTAACACTTAAGCAATAATGGGGCAATGTTAAGTGAAGGAGTTTATAGGTTAACTACATGTAGTAGATATTTCTCATTGGAGAATTTAAATGAACCAATTTGTTCTTTCTAAACTATGATATTGATAACTAAACCTAAGTAAAACTTAAAATTAGTATTAATGACGTTCAATAGTCAATAGTAACAAATAACCTAGTCTTAATGACATAAAAACAAATGATTAAATAAAGGAATGTTTTATTTGTATTAAGGTAGATTATGATCTTATAAAGTATTGAATATTATAAACTTGGGAAAAGATAAGTAGGAATAGGTTAAAACATCCTTCAATCATGTGATTTTAAATGTGTAAATAACCTAATAACCAAAGAAAAAATGTCTAGCATTGTATTTAGTAGTAGTCAGATTAGGCATGACTATCTCACTCATGAAAGTATTATAGGTGATATCAAGTATAGAAGGGATCAAGTAGACTAGTATTGATTTTGACATTACAACACAAGGGAAACCTAGGATCTTTGCAATTCAATTTTATTCCTTATGTTAATTTATTGTATAGATAAAAGTAAAGTGGTGAGTGAATAGGAATGCAAAATGTTAATTAAAGTATATACAAAGTCCAATATACGAGGATACTTCCAACCTTTTACAGTGTTAAAATGTATGTTTTTGCTATTCTTTGGAAAGAAAAAAAGAGCTCAATGTAAGTTTGCAAGTAATCTTTGGGAACCTCTAATGATATGATAATAAATACAAGAATATATTTTGAGAAGTGAGTTAGTTACAAACATGCAAGAAAAATGAGCATCTCAATTCTACTATAAGGAATAGAACCCTAGTTGGGTAATTACATTATAAAAATATGATGGTAAGTATGTAACTAATGAGGAGTGGTATGTAGCATATGGCATTGAACTAGGAAGATAGAAAAATCAAACTTCTAAGTTAGGGCTGTATGCATAAGCTAATAGCATTAATTTGTAAGTACATGAGTGGTACAAAAATCATAATTATCTAATGTATTCTCTTAGACCTTGGTATTGGAAATGAATGGAATCAATTATAACTCTATGGTATATATTAAGTAAAGCCATGACAAGATCACTAATCTAATATGTAATGAAGGTTCAAGTTTTAGGGTTAAGTAATAGAAGGATTGTAAGTCATGACGCGTAATTGGGAAATGATGATGGCATTTTACCTTGGTGAGGAGCTACTAGTATTAGTAAATAGTAAGCAATGACAAACATCTTACCTATGATTCCACATCTATCTAGATGTAGATAATCAATCTAAAGATGAATTCATATGTCATTTATGGATAAGGTGCATGAAAATATTGAATTAATGATAATTAACACTAGTATTCAGTGCATTCTCAAACGATAATTAGAATTTGTGTAACTTATGAAATAATATAGGACACTAATATATAATTTTACGTAATTAGATCAAAGTGGGTGGGTTTGATAGCACAACTTCAACTTGTAGATTACAGTGCATTTGATCCTAGTAAGATTTTAGATAGATGCCTGAGTACATAATTATAGCAAATTAAGGATAGGGGATTTGGTGTTATAATAATGACTTGTAGTAAAAATGCACTATCAAAAAATCCTTGTATATATTAGTTATATGCATGCATGATCTCTACCGAATGAAAATTTCCCATGGCAATAAGATTGTTGAAATAAAACTCATTTTTTTATGGTTACCCTCACATTTGCGCATTGTCTTTGGGTTTCTATTCCAAACACATGCCTTAATAAAAAAGATCCAAACCTTTGGGAAGTATAAATTTATGCAGTTATGTTGTTAAAATGTGGGATTGATAACAACTTTATTCATATGGTCTAATAGACAACCATTTTATTTGAATAAAGATCCTTATAATACAATTGGGAAACCCAACACTTCCTCCTTTCCCTCAAGGATCATGGCACAACCACACTTTGTCAATAATATGAATTTTGTAAGTCATTTGATTTAGTGTCTTGTATATCTAATTTCAAATTTTGTTATTTTAATTCTCTTTCCTTCTTTCCAACAATGTACAAGTGTTATGTTGGGCTACTTAGCCAAAAAAATTGTTGATGGTTCTACTTTTCCTCTAGGACATGCTTTATTTTCTTGGCTGAAAGCTTACTACTCTAGCCACTATCAAATTATTTTATTTTCCCTTTTAAAATTGGATACTTAACCTTCAATTTTAAGTTTAAATGTTAAGGTATCTTCTTGTGATTTGTATTGGAAAATGACTTGTGACCGGCCTACCAAAGGGATGCAATCAATTAGGCAGAGGTAGAGCATTAGGGTGTGTAGTTCTTTGGAAAGATATCTATGTTAACCCTCTCCCAAAACATCAAGATTAGGATTAGAAAATATTGTTTGAGCATAGTTAAGGAATTGTATCATATTATAAGACTAGTCAAGGTTATATGATAACCTAGGTTATCATTAATTACAAAGGATACAAGTGTACTAATGGACTTGTTCAATGTCATATGTTGAAATCTAGTTAAAAAGATCATCTTAAAGAAGGGACATTTTTTAGAAGAAGGGAGATTGTTGATAAAGAATGTTTCCAATCATTATTTTTTCATCGATGTCAAACCTGTTATTTGCTGGAATGACAATTTCTTATAAGATCCAAGTAGTATCACTTAGTTGATTTATGAAGGGGATTTAATCAACTAGATGTAACAAAAGCACCTAAGGGAAAGGTTGAGTTATGGTTTTGTAATGAAGTACAATGATCAGTTAAGTCAATGGTAAAATGATGTATTGATAATACACTTGAAGATACAGAGGTTGCCTACACTTAGAAACGCTAGAAGAAAAAGTTGTAACAAAGTTCTCCATAAAGCTTGACTAAATTCATTAGTGGGTGCCGAGCAAGTTAGTTCATGCCAAGTAGATTATCAGTAAGTGTCAAGAAAATGAAAAATCTAGTGTGTTTCAAGTGAAATAGAAGGTACCGAGCAAGTTGAAGCGTTGAGAAAGTTTAGGTGTCGAGCTAGACAAAATGAAATGCGTGCCAAGCATCAGCAAAATTTAGTTAGTGTTAAGTGAATCCACAGTAGGTGTTGAGTAACATAGTATGTGCTGAGCATCAAAAATTCAATAGTGTTGAGCTACTACATTATTTGAAAAGTCAAAGATTCACCAGATCTAAGCTGACAAGTGTGTTACCTTGAATTTTGTGAACCAAATAGAAGATAAGGATGATGATCTGGTGACACAAAATTTTAGTTTAACCATTTTTAGGTGAAGACAGGTGGATTCTACATGATGTTTCTAGAAGGAACAAGAATAAGAGTAGATACATTGTATCTTACCTAATCCATTCAAACCCAAAAATAAGAGTGGGAAGATTAGAGTGGAAAAAGCATTCCAGACTTCTATTTAAGGAGTTATAGGTCAAGAAGAAAGATTGGTTGGAGAGAGAGTGTGGTGTCAAGAAGAAGGCATCGATAGGGAGGGACATAGTATAGAGACTCTACTTCGATAGGTTACTACAGAGGTGATTGCATTGCCATAACAAGCATGGAGACTCAAGGAGACAAAGCTTGAAAGGAGGACAAGCTGTTAGAGCTATAGAGATTAAAAGAAAGGCAAATTTGTGAACTAAATTATGATCTGAAATCTACAAGTTATGTTGTGAGTTATATTAGATCAAAAGCCCTTATTGTTACTCTCTAACAATTGCATCAATTATGGTAAAATCCTATGGACTCAAGTTGGTTTAATAGCCATTGTGTAAATCCTTTAACAGGGTGACATTCCAAGTGAATGTTCTAAAGTCCTTTAACTAGGCCCACTTCTGACAAGGTGGTTGAAATCCTTTAACTAGGTCACATGTAACAGTGTGTTATAGCCTTTAACAGAATAGGCCTTTCACAGGGCATCATTTCAAAAGAGTTAGAAAGGAGTAGCATGTTACTAGTGGTTTTTGCCAAATTGGATTTCCACATAAATCACTATGTTATGTGTTAATCCTTCATGTCTTATTCTTGCATGTTGATTTTACAGTAACTTGCTAAGATAAATGTTTAGCTTGGATGTATAGTTGGTTTAATAGGCTGACTATATTTAGTGAAAAAATTTAATAGGACATTTGGACCTTGAATAACTGATTCACCCCCCCGTCCCCCCCCCCCACCCCTTCGGTTATTCTAAAGCATTTCTAACATCATGACCATGAATTAGTACAAAACAAAAGTTCTAAAGTAAAAGTAAACCCTCTTTGATAAGATCCAAGTTGTGGTATAATGAGGCCATATTCAAAGGGGTATCATACATCTGTTACCCTAGCATGTGATTATATGAAAACAAAAAATACCTTGTGGTATAATTACAAGAGACTCTATGAGAATATTCATATCAATTAGATTGTTATATATGTGATCTGTAAGTTTCAGAAGTATTCAATGCTAGAAAGAATACCATGTTCTAAGTTATGGGTTTAATTTTCCTTTCATACGATAAATAGACACATGGTTTATAATCTATTAGTATTTAAGTGAATTATGAGTCAAACCTTTAAGTATAAGAGTAAATTTTAGGATAAATCTAGAGAAGTTCTATATAGGAAGAATGCCCTAATTTTATGTGACTTCCAGGAGGAAGTCAAAGGCAAAAGGGGGAGGATATAAGACCCCTCCTTGCATGCACTTATTAAATTTGGATTTATTTTTTAAAATCCTATAGGAGATTTGAATGTATATTTGAGCATGGAAAAAGTGATGGTGGGGTGGTTCTTGCTAAGAACCATGTTGAGGACATTATGATAAATTATGACTACCTTAAATGCATTATGATTTGATGGTTGTTATGATAATAAAATTTAATGCTTACCTCTTAGGAATTGATAGAAAATTTGAAGATAAATATTATCGACTCACTAAAAGTACCCTTTAGATAACTTAATATTAAATATTAAAAGTACATTATGATGTGTTAAGGTTGTTAAGGTATCATGTACAAGAGGTTATACTTCTATATTGGGATATATTATTTGGTTGTTCAAGATTATCGATTAAATCATAAACATTCCATGTATTCCCTAGGATACATCCACATACCTAGGTGATAGATAATTAATCGAATTAGATGATTATAATGATGGAAATAAATTCAAGTTTTATGGTTTAGCTATTTAAATGGAATTTTTTTATATAAGAAAAATAGGTTTTACAGGGATCGTGAAACCCAAAAGTTGTTACATATCGGAGGGTTGTAAGTAAAACAACAAAAGCCCAAAAATAGAACTACGGCCAACAAAAAGGCCAGATCAAAAGATACGCTAAAGCCAAAAAACAAAACCTACAGAAACCAAAAATCGAAAAGATAAAAATTGATAATCCTTTACTTACTCCTCTACCTTCCTTTCAAGGTCCTGCATAGTTTATGTCACTTCATAGGCTTTCTGACACTCCTTAGCCATTGGCTTCTAATTCTTCAAGAAGGTTTGATCCAATTGGCTATGGGTTATGTCTGTGTTGGTTTTTTCATCCATCATATCTTCATCTTTGTCCTTTCCCTCATTATCCTTCAGAAGACCATTGGCTTTCAGCTTTCCAATAAGAGTAACAATGTTTTCATTGAGAGAATTCAGAATAGTGATCATCTAGTTAGCCATGTTATGCTTGTAAGTCTTCAAATTTTTCATCCTTTTTTTGACCAACCTTATAGCATCCCCCTGATCTATCAAATTCCCTTTCTCAAATTTCTTCCCTTGGCTTTCTGATTATCTTATTCTTTCTTTAACCTTCTCCAATTCATGAAACAACCATTTAATTGATCTTAAATTGTCTATCATGTTATTTCTTGCATTGTTAAGCAGGTTGATTCCCACTTCCCTCACATTGTAAATGATGGACACCAATGTCAGATCAATAAGTTCCTCTGTCTGGATCTTTCCCTCTTTTTCTTCAAGGATTTGGGGATTCATGTCTTCTCTCACAATCCTAGTCTTTGAAGTTTTGACATTGAAATTTTTCCAAACCATACACCTATCTATTATGAATACCTCACTACTTCCTTCCTTCATTTTCTCCTTTTCATTCTCCTGTGGGGGACTTGGAAAGGGAGGAAACCTAAAATCTCTAGACCAGAAACATTTTTCCCTCTAAGGTTATGTCCTCATATTTCATCCTCTTATGCTTCTTTCTGGGGTTTTCAACTGGCTCCTCTATATCTCTATCTTCCTCACCCTTATTTTGCTCATCTGTATCCATGTCTTCACCTTCTTCATTATATTCTTCTTTCCCCTGACCAGCAGTTTTGGGCCCAAGGCCCCTGGGGCTTTTCCTACATGGAAGCTTAGTTGAAGTAGGCATTTTCTTATCTTTTCCCCTTGCCTTCCTATCAGATGATAGATAATCTTCCTCTCCTCTAAGTTTATACTTTGAACCTCTTCCAAATCTAAGGAGAAGTTAGAACTTCCTATCTCCTCAAAAGCAACCACTACATGAGCCAGAGTTTTACTCCTAGATTGAGCCTTAAAATGCTCATAGATCAAGAGTAGTAAACCCTCATGTAGGGCTGGATTAGAAGTAGGTTTTTTCTTGTGCCCATAAATCCTCTTGTGCATGGAAGAGTACAAATAAAATAGAAAGGGAACCTTAAACCATCACAAAAATGATTAAGCAAAACCAAATGATGGGTTCTAACCCTATCAAATCTAGTATCTAGAGATATATACTCAATAATGGCCCTCAACGCATACCTCCATAGCTTCTTCATCTAGTCCATCTCATACTAGGTCTTGCATTTCACTAGTTCCTTTTTCTCTTCCGTATTCTTGGCAAAATCCTTAACCACATTGACAGACATCTTTTTATCTCTATAGAACTTTAACACCTTGTCTGGAATTTCAGTGACATTGATGATGACCTGCATAGTAATTTGATACAACACCCTATCTAATTTGACCCTACCATCCTTCCACAAATTTACCATAAGATCGGTTATCGTTGGGTCATACCCATGAAGCTTGGTGATATAATTTACAATTCCACCCTTTTCAAGCTTCTCAGATACTTTGGTTCTTTGCTTCCATTTGTTCACCTCACCTACTAGCTCTTTCTCACTCCTTTCATCCACCATATCTATAGCCTGAATGTTTATAATTCTCATAAATTTCATCCTCTATTTCCCTTTCTCAATCGACTATATAATCTCTTCTAAATTACCTCATCTTTCACCACTTTGTCTTTTGATTCCATAAAAAAGGTAAGGGAAATAGATGACCCATAAAGTGTGTCAATTTGACATAGTGAACATCACCTTCCTATTCCTTTCGTATTCACCATAATTTCATTGGATTTTGCCCATACTTGCATTAATTTTCATAATTAACTTAGGATTTCACCCATACCTCCCTGGATCCTCTCTTGATCGATTAGGATTTTTGTGTCTACTAGAATATTCCCACTAGCATTCCATATCATCATTGTTTCTTTCTTAACTATTTCATTAGAAAACCAATTAGCCATTGAATTATACTCCCTGTACTCACAACTTACATAAATACATTCAAATTTGTTGAGTATTTTATGGATTTCTTCAATTATATTTTCAATTGTCCAAGCAAGGTGAAGAACCCTTTTGATACATCTAATAATATTATTTGAGCCCCCCTCTAGCCATAATTCTTTGACTCCTACATCTAGGGCTAATTTAACAGTGTGGAGAGTAGCATTGGCTTCAACATCATGGTTTTTCTAGATTCCCAAGGGGTAGGAGAGAGCAGCAACTCCTCCACCATGATAGTTTCTAATTATTCCTTTGCATCCAGAAAGACCAAGATTCCCTTTAGCCACTCCATCAAAGTTGGCTTTATGCCAACCCTCAGGTTGGAGTTTCCATTTCATGTCCTATCTTTTAGTTCTCCTATTCTTTTCCTTTTCCTTATTCCTAACTCCATCTTCAATATCTCCTCCCTTTCTTATTTTTAAATTTTCCCTCTTATTACTATTGATTTTGTTCATAAGCACATAATCAGGTTACTCCCTTTCTCTAAAAATTTAAGTGTTTCTCTCCTTCCACACTCCCTAGCTGAAGTGAGGTAAAGTCCAAGAGTTATAACATACAAATTTGTTCCTTTATACATAATATCCCATTGAAAAAAGAAATCCAAAACATTATCTCACTTGCACCAACTAACCCCATATTTCTTTGTGAGAAAATCCCAAACCTCCATTGAGTATGGACAATGGATAAAAATATGATTAACCGTCTCCAAATTATTTTTGCAAAGAATACATCTATTTGGGATATACTAACCTTTCTTTGCCAAATTATCCAAAGTGAGAATTTTATCTTGTAACATTAACTAGAAGAACATATTAATCATAGAGGTAAGGCCAGGCAACCAGGCCTTAGCCCATGGAGGTTTCTCTTTCAAAATCCAAAGGAAATTATATCCTGATGCCACCAAGTAGCAACCATTAGGATTATCCTCCCATATTAATTCATCCCTCTTATTGTTCAAGATCATTGAATTCAACATCACCATTATAGGCTTAAAATCATTCGAGATGAGATACAGGTCTCTCCTTCCCTAGTTTGTTCTATAGTCTCCAACTTTCAATCCAAATTACTTGATACAAATATTTTCCCAGTTTTCATAGATAGGATTGTTAATGAGAGGACCTTAAAACAACCAGTTATCATGCCAGAAGAGGATGTCTTCACCATTTCCCACTTTCCACTTGGTCTTAGAATTAGCCATGTCTCTTGCCTTAAGAATACCATTCTAAATGATCGAACCATTCAAGATGTTAGGATCATTGAGTAGAAACCTTAGAGAAGGCCTTCTAATATACTTCTCCACTAAAACATCTCTCCATTCCCTTGAACTATTAAAAATGCACCATGTCTACTTGGCTAGAAGAGCCTTATTAAGATGTCTTAGTTTCCTAATTCCAAGACCTCCATAACTCTTGGGGACACAAACATTATCCTAAGCCACAAGAGGGTATCTTTTGTGTTCCTCAAGACTAGACCAAAGAAAATCTCTCTGGATCTTTTCCATTTTATCAACATATTTAGCCAGTATCCCAAAGAGACTTAGGGCATACATTAGAAGATTCAAAAGAGAGGATTCAAAAGACATTTTCCAACTTGGCTTAAAGTGGTACCTTTCCATCCTACCAACTTCTTATTGAACCTATCAAGAATCCCATTCCAAAAATGATCTAGTGGCTAAGTTCCCAATGGGAGACCAAGATAGCTAGTTGGAAGGTTGTCGACCCCACACCCAAGAATCCTAGAAATCTTCCTTAGTCTTTCAATAGGTGTATTAATAATGAAAACTAAGCTTTTTGCCCAATTAATGAGCTGGCCTGATCCCCTAACATATACATCTAGTAATTTCTTCATCTCTTTAGCCTCTTGAACTAAAGCTTCCCCTTTCATGATAGTGTCATCTACAAACTATTGATGAGTAAAAGAAACATGTCCTGAGGAAGGCTTGATACCTCTTAATATCCCATCTTGTCTTTTTATATGAATCAACCTACCAATACACTCAACCATGATAATGAATAGGATTGGAGACAAGGGATCCCCCTATCATAAGCCTCTTGAAGGTTTCAAGAAATTAGAAAGAGCTCCATCGATCAATAGGGCAAGCAAAGAAGTAGAAATAAGTTGAGAAATGAGTTTATTCACCTAATGATCAAAACCAAAAGCCTAGAGAACATAACCAAGGAAAGTCTAGTCCACTTGGTCATAGGCTTTGGAGAGGTCCAACTTGAGGAGAAGTCCTTCTCATTTACCTACTTCTAGTGAATGAATGACTTCGTGAACCATCATGTTAGAATTCAAGATCTATCTTTCAGGGACAAAACCCATCTGCTACTGAGATATGATCAAAGGAAGAACAATGTCAACACCTTTGAAATGATCTTGTAAAATGAATTAAAAATACTAATGGGCCTAAATTGATCCATTGAATCTACCCTTGGGACTTTAGGAAATTGAACAAAAAAAGTTGAGTTGAGTTCTTTAAGGAGATTCTTGGGCCCAAAAAATTCCTACACCACCTTGACAACATCCTCCATAACCACCTCCTAATATACTCAAAAGAAGAATGTAGGAAAACCATCCAGCCCTGGGGCTTTATCTTTAGGAAGAGAGAACATAGATTTTTCAACTTCCTAAGCCTTAGGAATTTCCTACAAAATTTTATTGTGGTGTGCTCAAATTGACTAGGGAAGAGATGAAACAATTTCATTATGATCCACCACAAATAACATGGGATCCTAGGAAAGAAGAGAAGAGAAAAAAGAAACAACTTCAATAGAAATATCATTATCACATGTCAAAAGAGATTGGCCCTTCTTAATCCCTCTGATCTTGTTGTTAGCTCTATGCTTACGGGTGGAAAGGTGGAAAAATATGGTGTTTTGATCACCCTCTTTAAGCCAATTAATACGAGATAATTGTTTCCAAAAGTTCTCTTCTCTACTTATAATGTTATGCAAATCAATGAGAATTAACATCTCTATATTCCTATTTTGATCATTATATCCATCCTTTTAGATAATATCCTAAATACTACTAAGCTTATCTAAAATCTCCTCTTTTTATTGAAAAATATGACCAATATATGTCTTATTCCAGACTTTAATATTACTTTTAACATTACTCAATTTCTTGGCAACCCTAAACATGGTAGTCCCTTCCACCTCAATATTCCACCAAGAGGAGATCCTATCTAAAAGGTCTAGATGATATATCCACATCTTTTCAAACCAAAAAGGATAATTCCTCCTGGCCTCAAGAGATGAAATCAAGAGGGAAATGGGGGAATGATCATACCCAACTCTAGGGAGAAGGGAGAGCTTACAGGAAAAAGAGTTCAACCAATCTGGAGAGATGAGAGCACAATCCAAATGAACTTGAATGCACTCCCTCCCTATTCACCTGTTGGACCATGTGTAAACCCCACTTGAGAGATCAACATCTAGAAGAGCAAAATTGTTAATGAAATTTCAAAGATCCAACTTGCTATCCAAATCTGGGGCTAGACCTCCCTAATTTTTCCTCGTCCATAAGGGGAGTATTGAAATCTCCTATTATAATACCTTTGTTAAGGTTACTATTCTAAATAATAGAGCAAAGCTTCATCCAATAGTCCTTCCTCTCCCTCTTAGAATTAGGGGCACACACATTCAAAAGAAACCAAGAATCATTGCTATTCGTATGGAACACTTTACATAATAGAGTATTTCCTTCATTATACATAGAAGTAACTTTAAAATGTTTATTGTTAAAGAGAGTAAGTAGGCCTCCCGACACACCCTCAGAAGTAGTGGCCTCACCAGCCATGGTATTGCTTGGATCAAAATAAAATTAGGTCTTTGATCTCTAATAATATTCCTAACAACCTCTTATTTATGGGGCCCATTCATCCCCCTTACATTCCAAGATATTATCTTCATTTCTTTTTAACAGAGCATTCCAATATGGTTCTTTGGCTCCCATCAGCCAAATTCCTTCTAGTCTCCTCTTGCATGACTTTGCTTGAACTCTTTCTACCTACTGATTTTGGTTTAACTCCCAAATCCACTTTTACACAAGTTCTAGTCATTGTTAGTGACACAAGGGAAGGATCCCTACTATACTTCTTTTTGGCCTTTATCTCACTCCCCTTGTTTTCATCAATCCATTCCACTATTCTTGAAATCTTTCTGGGGGATGAAATTTTGACCATGTCCATAATCCTCTCTTCCAAATTACAAGAAGAAATATGACCCTTCATAGGAAATGAGGGAACCACCATGGTTCCCTAATGTCCTTGTGTTTGACTCACAACCTCCAATTCATCATTCAATCTTTTCACCTCCCTCCTCTCCACTGGATAGGAAATCATACTAATTTCTTGTGGGGGTATCACACACTAAACCCTTTCCTCTTGAGATAACCACCCCTGTGGTCTGAGAATTAGGCATTGTAGAAACCATTTCTTTATCCTCCTTACCTAACTTGGATCCATTTGGGTCTGGTTCATTCACTTATTTAACAAGGATTTCCAGAATCACCTCCTGATTCACAGGACAATCCTTGATTTCCTTCTTTTTCCAAATCTTTTTCTCCTTTCCAGATTTAGAAGTTGTTTTTCTCCTACTCTTTTCTACTTTAGCCTTAGGGCATTGATTAGCCTTATGACTAAATTTCAAACAATGAAAGCATGCAAAAGGTACACTTTCATAATCCAACTTTTGGACATGCATTCCAAGTTTAGAATGAAAGCACACAACCTTGGACATATCATCCCCCTCCTGAACAAAAATATAGATATGAGCATATGTGAGTCTTCTTCTAGATGCAGTTATCAAATCTATGGAAAGAAGCTCAACAAAAGAGTTTTCCACTCGCACAAACACATCCTCATTCCAAAACTCCAAAGGCAACTTTACAAGTCTAACCGATACTGGAGTTTGCACAAAAAAAGAATCATTCAAATCCATCTTCAAAGACCACTTATGGAGGACCAGAGTCAAGTGACCTAAAACCTAAGGTCCTTTACACAAAATGTTTGACAGATCCTTTCTACAAGAAAATTCAAAAGACAGGAAACTTTTGGCCATTGCAGTTACAGTGACCTATCCCTTAAGGTTCTATTTCTTCTGCATGAAAGCTCTAACAATATCTATATTGGACCTTTGCCCAATAAACTTATCCACCAAGGTAGAGGCCATAGAAGCAATGATATGATCTATAAGCTCATCTAGAATTACAATCATACATGAACCCTTTTTTGACCTAGTGAGAATTTTAACATTTAACTCCAAATAGAGAAGACCATTTTGCAGAATGTGCCCCAAGAAAACCTCCCTTGGAGGATGGAAAAGACTTCTCTAGATCCTTACCATGGTCATGTGGGTCCCTGTCTCCATTCTCTTTTGCATCTCTAATTTATGAGTTCCTTCTAACAAATGCCATCCCCTCCATGCTATTTGTGCCTCAGGCCATGTTTATGATCCTACCCAACCAAAGGAGTCCTACCTAGGATAGGTTTTGAATTTTGATGGAAACTTTTATTGGTTGATACATTCATATTTTGATACCCTATGATTTGAGACTTACTATATTATTTGACTATTTAAACATTATTAATACTAATGATGCTATGTGATATTTTATCTTATGATGATGATATTATTTATGACACCTTGATGATTATAATATACACATTTAGATAGTTTATTTTGATAATAGAGAAGTGATCAAAATTAGATGTAGAATTATTTAATAAGATATGTTTACAAATTTTAATTTTTAAATTGAGGCATTATATCATGGTGTTCAACTATATGTATTTTATATGAATATTTCTTTCAAAAGATAAGTTGATTAAAAGGAGATTATAGATGTTAAATGGTTAATTTGATTGTGAAAGTTTGTCATATTTAATCAATGTGCAAAAATAGGAAAATTTTATTCAAATGAGATTTAGAATGTTTTAGTCAATTTGACTATGGAAGTTTATCTAATATATAAATGTATTTTTTATCAAATTATTGATATTTGAATTGAGTGTGTAGGAAAGTTACCAAGCAATTAATTGGAGAAACAATAACCAACCCTATGTGTAAACTATAAAAACCAAGATTGAATCTAATTAAGAGATTTGAACCTCATTTTCAAGTGATTTAATTTGTAATCATAATCAAAATGTATGTATTAGGTTATTTCATTATGTATTTAGTGACATATCAATTATTTATGTAATGCAGTTTTTATAGTTTCACTTCACACTAGTCATGTGTATGTGTAAAATGACATGTAAATTATGATTGGAAATGTAACACTTCACCTAAAATTGACTTAAGTAGGAGCCTAATAAAGTTTCCCTTGGTTAGGGATAACTTGTAAATTCCAATCAAAAAGGTTTTCGAATTCAAATTTTGAAGTCAAATTTAGAGGCCAAAATGTCATCCTAGGGGCCAAATTTATTTGAATCTAAGTTCCTAAGTGGTAGGGCTATGGCATGGGGACCTTTTCAACACTAATAGAACCCCCAAGTAGCTTTAGTGACCCTCTAAATATTTCATTTTCAATAAGTTACGAAAATTGAGTGACCTTGTTACATTTCCCAAACCCACATTGTTGCCCCAAACCTATATTTATGGTAGGGGACATGTTCATGGCCAAAGGACTTGGGATCAATTCTTATTTTATTTCTATTAGGTGGGTGGGTTTTGGAGTCCTTTTTAGATTCCTTTGGAAGTTAGTGGGTGTTTACCCAATCTATATATTTAGAGGAATTAGGTTTTGTAACTGGAGAAATAAAGGGAATATGACTTTTCTCAAACTTTATTTTTGACATAACACATTGTCAAGGTTGGCATTCTTCATTGCCATGGATTTTTTTTCATGCTTTCAATAGATTGGTATTTGTTTGTGAGTTTCTCACATTTGTGCATTTTATGTATTATGGTATTGTTGTGACAGATGGGATTTTGGTTTTATTTGCAATCATGTTCATGTTCTTTTTTTTGAATTTGCTTGAGGGAAATTTTAATGGGAGTGATGGAATTAATCACCCTTGGATAGGTAAAAATTGGCCATGTGTTGGTGAAGGGATTAGTTGGACTCCATAGAAGTGTAGAGTCTCATCTAATGGAGAAGAAAGAAAAAGGCAAGGCTTATGGGTCCTTGTTTTCCAATACATGTTGATCTTTTTTCGGGGAGATAAGGAGAAATGATTGTGGAAGATGTATGTGAAATTTATCCTTTCAGAGGCATGCTATTGTATGTTTTCATTGACATATCCTACATGGAAGTTCCACCTTCACCCCTTTTCATGGGTTCAAAGGTGCAACCCATTTGTGAATACCTTGGTTGCATGTTTCATTTTGTGTTTATGTAATTCTTGGTTAAATTTGAATATCACTCAGTTGGATATTGTTTCTCCTAGCTCAATGGATGGACTCCTTGAGGCCTAGGTTGGGAGGTGAGCTCTCCTTGGTTTGTCATTAGTATTTTTAGATTTTTTATGGTTTCAAAAGATGGAGAAAGCTTGGAATGGATAGCCTTGATGGTGTTCTTAGGTCATTTTGTGTTGGAGACTTCTTCATTTTTCATACCCTTCTTGTTTCAATACTTCATTCATGAATTAAAGGAAGAAATTGTATTTTTATTTTGATCTATGAAATGGATTCAAAATTTTAATTGCATATTTAATAATAAGAAAGAAGTTCATTTTATGAGAAAACATGCATGATATTGTTGCAACATTATACTAGTGATTTCATTTTTTTCTTGTCTTTAAATGGAATTGAAAGACATTGTGGTTGAATGTTGAATTACTTCATAATTAATCTCCTTGAAAAAAATATTAAATAATGGAAAAATAGAAATTTATTCTAGTATGTCCATGGTGTTGGTATTGAGCTATATCTTCTTGTTTATTAGTGTTGAACACCTAGTCATGTATGAGGCAAAGTCAGTTGGTCATCACTGGACCTGAGCTACTATATAGAGGCCAAATCATGTGGAAGACTTGCAAATACACATATATGTGTTGAGATCTATAGGAGCTAATCAATTCTTTGGTTGTCAAATATTCTCAGCACAAGTCAAGCCTAGTAAATGGCAAGCAGATAGAGCACATAGATTTCAAGTTATATAGAAGGTGTGGAGTATAGTTGAGGTTGAGAAATAGAATAGAGAAGAGTTATGACCAAGCATAAAATTTAATAAGTTCCACAAAAAAAAGTAGACATTAAACTCTAAAATATTATGAACTTTGAGGTAAATCATTTCAATCTAACATAGACACACTATTTATAATTGTAGAGTTTGTTATAGAGTTTGTTGCTCATTTTAATGTGGATCACCGATCCCTATAAGATTTTAACAACCAATAAAATGAAGAGGAAAAAGGGAAGCACCTAGAAAACTCTTTAGAAGTTTTTAAATAAGAAGATCCAAACCTTATTTTAATAGGAGCGAAAGGTGATATCACAGAAGAGATTGTGAAGTGTGCGAAGGAAGTGAAGGAGTTAAGCTTTGGATCCTACATGCATAAGAGAGTTGTGAAGAATATAGTTAGCAACCTTATGAAGAAGTGAAGGACTGAGTAAAGACTTATCAAATTGGAGAATAGATCAAAGATTAGAAGGAGGAGATTCATAATTAGCAATTACATTATAGACTGAAGGATCAAGTGTAATGCCCCACCTAGAGATACTTAAGACAAAGATAAATATAAGCCAAGATAAATTTCTTTTAAACTAAGTATGAGTGCACATGACAACATCATAAAAGGATCTCAAAGATCATAAAAAAAGGCTAACCAACCATCCAGACACCACTGATCTCCAAATGTCACTACCAAACTGACACAACCAACTAAAGGACGAAAACTCACTATGACAACAAAACCTAAAATCTGTAAACTCCAAAAGTAAGGAAATAGTAGAAAACCCAAAGGCTACTTAAAACACTCAATTAAATTTCCCAAATATTAGTGGAGATACCCCCTTTTTTTGCATGAGGATAAAAAAATGATAGAATTTCTTACAAGGAAGTACAACACTACATGTGAGGATCTATCTTTCATGTGAGGAAATGCACCCAATGTCACAAGGAAGTACTTGGACCAATAGCCAAAACACCCATAACTAGTGTGGGATTTTGCATGAGAAAACTTAGCACACCATGTGAACTTTTGCACTCTCACATGAGAAAATACAATTTCTTGCAAGAAACCAAAATAGCAAGCTAGAAACAAAAAGGTAAAGAGCTAAGAAATAAAGCCCCTCTACACTGGGGAGTACCAGATCCATGAATTGAGGTATAGACACTCAAACATTAAACTATAAGATGGATCTACATCTAACCGTCTGAAACATAGTAGTGAAGAATGTACCAAAAGCAACATTCTAGTGTGCTAAAGCAACCTTACAATGAACTAAAACAACAAACTAGGTCCATGGCTCCTCACAACTATAATAGCATCATGAGACCTCGAAGGTCCTAGCTATCCCATGTGCATAACATCCCAAAAAAAAACTAGATAGTCAGAGTTGTCTTATAAGGACATCACTGTTAAAGTTTAATAACATCATAAGAACTAGAAATCTAACATGCTAGTCCAACAAGCAATAGGTACTCCAAATAATTAAATATCATCATCTAATCATATGCTAGACATCATAAATAAGAAAATGTCTCAAATAACTAACATCATCTAACATGATATCCAAGCATTCCAATGAAAGCATAAATCACAAGAAAGCATACTCCAGAACCCAAAATACCAAGTGAAAACATCCAACAACAATCACACTAGGATGAGAGACTATCTCTGTCCACCATTTCCTAGCAGTGGTATAGGTAGTTAATCCTCCCAAACATGTAAAACTTGTAGTTCCACTCCCACCACACTAATGGAGATAATGATCCAACCATAAACATAAAAACAACAAATGTCCATGGCTAACACTCATGCCAAATAGTAATGATTGTATTGAAACCAAGATCATGAGACAATGCAAGTAAAACAGGTCCTAGTTAGACAATCAATGGGCTACTATATAGGTTTGACATCTTGGAGAGTTTCTTGGCATAAAAATCCAAAGCTAATATTGGCAGCCGCACTCCCCAATACAAGGCGCACACTCTGGGAAATAATTGTTCCCAATAGAAGGCATACAATACCAAATTTTTAATTATCTTAAATTTATTACCACCTATTATTTTTATTTAGTTATCACTTATGTAAAACTTCCTCTACCAACCCATAGGAAATAGTCACTAGGCTGCGAGATAGAAGCCCCTCCATGTGCTACCCTACCCTACCCATGCTCATCCAATGATGAATGCCCATAAGCATGCATATTCCTAACCAAACCCCAAGTGATCATAACTCCAAATAAGTTCAAATGGGAGATCAGGCCTTGTAAGTCACCTGACAATGTATGTGCACTTACTTGTGTGTGGAACACCACCATCACAAAGATCATAACATAAGGACTAGATGAGAACACAAACAAAATATTACTCAACCAAAAATAGTCTTGGGAGAATGGATGTGGTACACATCCCAAAGAAACATAAAAGTGTAACAATGGTAGCACTGACATTCAAAAAAATGATCTAGGTCCATGACCAACATTATAACAAGAAAACTTGACAAAATAGGGTGGTACACAAAATGAGGTAAAGACCCCAAAAACTAGAAAATTTTGAAATAAAAACCCATTTGGTCTTAGGGCTCAAAATCATCAATAATCCAATAAAATTTGGGTTCGAACACCATATGAAAAAAATGGACAATAAAACAATGCAAAACCCCAAACATTCATCCCAAAAATTGGGAATTTGTTCATACCGACCAACTGAGAAAAAGTAGCAAATAGAAATGGAGGGAAACACTAGTTTTCAGTATCCAAACCAACAACTACCAAAAATAGATCTAGAAACTAAGATGAAACAAGAAAATATAAGAGCCCTACCTGAAAGAAAAATAAGTTTAAATGGGAAAGAGTGCAATAAAATAAATCACTTTCAAAAACTACCAAAAATCATGACACAACAAGGTCACCATGAGCTGGATCCAATGAAACTGACCTTACAAAGATCCCACACCCGTAGCTCTCACAATGAATAGAAACTTGATCCTCCATAAGAGGATTCTCAAAAAAGCTCTCAATTTTTTATTTTGCAAAAGTCAGAATTGAGGAATTAAATTCCTCCTTCAATACTTATTCACTTTTTGAGTGAATAATCGATTAGGATAAATAGCCAATTATATTAGCTAGACTTTGAATCATGATATTCCTAGTTATAGGAATTCATCTATGGAAAAGCTATTAGAAATTTAAAAATAAATTAAATAAAGCCCAAAAACCCTGAAACCAAAATCATAAAAGGCCTTAACAACTTTTCAACAATGCAAAACTCTAAATGCACAAATACACTTAGTGGTCTAATCACATAATGAAAATGAGTCCAAATTTAACAAACCACTAGAGGGTTTAATTAAACATGTAATTAAGATACGTTGACCATATAAGGACAACATTAGTAAAATATGAACAATTGAATCACTAACTCCATGTGCCACTGCTAGGTATATAATTCATGCACACTAAAACACATGATCAAGTGCAATTGCATATAATATCATAGTTTAAGAAATAAATGCATTAAATAAATAATTTAACCATTTATTCAATTATACTAAAAAAACCCATTTACATCACTCACGTTTGCATAAAACATAATGAAACAAGAATGAAGTAAATCACCAAAGCATAAAACCATATATAGCCAATCAGAGATATGTCCAAAATACTAGATAACCAAATATCATCATAACAGACACTATCATCTCCAAATGGCATCAATATGAAAATATGATAAACTAAACACTATAGTAGTATAGCATCTACGATACTAAAATCCAAGTATAACATCTAACCCTCAAGTCATCTCAAAAGTAACATAACATGAGTATCAGGTATCTCTTGGATGAAAACAACAAGGTATAGACTACAAACATGAGAGGCATAGTCATCAAGTACTGAGACAGTTCTAACTGATTGAATTAGGGATAATCTCTTAACATAGTGGTTTTAATAGACCTTTGTAAATTTCTTAATAGAGTCTTACTTTATTATAAGTGTGAAATACTCTCATAAGGTAAGACCTAACAATCTTAACAACCTTTAATAGGGAAAAACCATCATAGGGCAATTCATTAGAAGTGAACAAAATTGTAACCCTAATAGTTTAACATTATTATTTCATTATTGAAGATTTGTGGGGGTCATCCCCAGCCCATTTTTATCTTAACCTTGGTGGGTTTCTAGGCAACCATGTCTTTGTTTTATGTGTTTACATTTCATGCATGTGATTGATAGTTAGATCTACTTATTACAACACTTTTATTTTACAAGTTATGTTATGCATGAATTAGATATGAGATGGAAAATATGTTTAATTGAGTAAAGATTTTTTAAGGGATAAAAGTTTTACATTTCCTAATTTACTGCCCTGCACCCCCCCCAACCCCTCAAATATCCCAGTTTCCCAATTAACCTCCTAAAACATGGTAATTCATGATGGAATTAAGTTCAATTGTTAATAGGATCCTTAAGTTCATGGTCAATTCAACACTCAAATCCATACATGTAATTCATGTTTTCCTTCAAATTATGTTTGAATATATTCATTTGTATAAGTTGTTAGATTCAAATCAAAATCACACTATAGTATGCCTATCTAATTTAGATTAATGAAATGTCCTATACAAGATCAAATTAAAATACAAATGGAAACTACTACATTTAGAAAAGTTGTTAAAAGGGAGGATTAAATTTGATAACCCATACAATTCTGCAAGATACTAGTAACTCTCTAGAAAATGTATGGAGTTGCCAATTAAATCAACTCCACATTTTCACCATAGAAAATGTAGAATTTGGATACCCTCTTAATGTATTTTAATGTTGAATATAAAAATGCATGGAATAGAAATACAAATTATATTAAAAATAAGTATGTCCAAAAAGCCATCACCAAAATTGCTAATGGGAAAGAATAAAGAAAATAATAAATTAGGGACAAGTGGGAGGAGTGGGTCATGCACACCCACTTATCCCCCTTTCCATTCCATATCTCATGTTGATCTTGGTTTTAGAAAATTTAAAAATAAATAATAAATAAACAATCAAAATCTTCTCATACCTTTATTGGCTTACCTTTTTAGCTCCTATATCCATCCACCATAACTACCCACTTTTTCATCAAATCCAAATTTATCCCCAAGTGTATCTTTTTGATATAAGCACTACCTAGGGTGGCAAGGACATGGTAGGCTTTATGAAGCACCCATGTGTCTAGAGAAAGGTGAGTAGACATGTGGCCAAGTGACCAAGTAGCATAGGGAGTTTAGGTAGAGATTAGACGAAGATTAGGGGATAGTTAGTATGAATTAACTAGTCTTAGTAAATTGAAATCATGATTAGTATTTAGTTGGTTATAATATGTTTTGAATTTACTAATAATTTAATAAAGTTCTCTTATAGTTTTATTAGTAGTCTATATTAGTAGTAGTTAATGTGTAGAGATTATGTATAAGTAGTGTTAGGGAATTAATTTGTAATTTGTAATTTTAATCTGATTAATTTTAGGATTTTTTTTTAAATCATGAGTTGTACATTCTAGTAGTGTTATTAGCACAATTATTTTTAAGTAATAATATTTTATTCTAAGAGTCTTTTGGTTAAGTATTGCAAGTATTAATGTTAGCATGTGTTGATAGGAAAGGGTTGCAAGGGTATGTTGGAAGTTGTTAGAGTATTAGTTTAGTAGTTTTAAATGTTCTATTTATTAATATTTAATTATTGGATTACTATTTAATTAATATTAATGTTATTCTAAGAGGATGGGATAGTTTTTGAGTTAGGTAATATAATATTATTAAGTTACATAAAAAAGAGCATATTCAGCGCTCTAGGAGATTGTTCTATTAAATTGCATTAGGTAAATGGTATCAAATAAAACATAATGTAATTCATATTATTTTTCAAATCAGCTTATATGTAATTTAATATAGTTAAGGTTTATTAGAAAGTTAATTTAGGTTAAACCCAACTCTGTCAATATAGAGGTGAGTTCCTTCCTTACAGTAGGAAAATGAAACATGTGAATCTAACCTCTTAGAATAAGAACCTACCTATATCAAACTCATCATAAGAACTTAAAGAAACCTAATTAATTCTTTGATTTAATGATATACATGTCTTTCATGACCCTGTAGATTATTCAATCAAACTTAATCAACCGTGCTAAGAGTTCCTGTAGCACAACAACTTATGTTTCTAAACTAGTGAAGTATGTTTCTCTACTGCCTTTACATCATAATAAAATGTTAATTGAAATTAAATTTTATGTCCAACCCTAGAAGATAGATTGAGTACTTTTATGTGTACTTTAACCACTCCAAATTATCTTTAACTTAATCAATGATTTAATTATGAAATTGAAACCCTAAAACTTTAGTAATCTTATCATGCAACCTCAAGAATTGAACTCAACTTTAAACTGTCACCATCTTTTTGTAATGCATTTGATGTTAGCTATACTAAACTTAGTTATAATTTATTTTTTGAATGTCAGTATGCTTTTTCATAATTTTTGAACATCAGAGTCTCTCAGGACAGTTGTTATCTCTAACTATTGTTATTTATTAGTGTCAAACACTTAGTCATATCATAGGAAGAGTTAGAAGGTTAGCACTATGACCGAGATACTCTATACAAGTTGAGTCATTTATAAAACTTGAAAATAAATATGTACAAAGAAATTTTTATAGGAGCCAAGAAAGTCTTTATGTAACGCCCCGCCAAGGGATCCAAAGAATAAACCTAAAATTTTACTAAGTTTGGTAGCATTTTTTTTTTTTAAACATGAAATTAAATACCACTTATAACTTATACACAATAACGGAAGCAATAGAAATGTCCATCTAAAAGTAAACATAACATACATAATAGAATACATTCTTTAAGGATCCCTTAATGTTGAATTACATCTAAATCAACTAACATTATTGAATCCATCTAATACAACAACCACATGAAATAATAATGATAAGTCCAATGTTTATACATTACATTTCTAAATGCTCAATCATCCACTGTACATGTCATAGGGTATGATAAGCTTTAAAGAATATACATATGTGAAATAAGGTACATCATCCTAGTCTAATCCATGATGCAACAAAGTAAAGATAACCATATGATACACACGATACATCATCATAGAAGATATAGACATCCATCATAGAAGATCAAACATAATAAACTAAGTCCATGGTTCCTCCCAACCGTTAATAGCATCATTGGACCATCATGGATCCTAGCCATCCCTCCATGTGTAACATTCCAAATCACCGAAGAGATCATCGGTATTAATATAGTAGGAATGTCACACCTATACACTCTAAATCATATGCAGAAAGTAATCTAACATGCAAAGTAAAGCATAAGATAACATCATCTAAACATATGCTAATCATCAGTGAAAGGATACATATCCACCATCATGAAGGACGCATCAGCCACGATGTCTCAGACGGATCTCAAATGATAAGAGTGGAAAAACACTACCACTCGACCGCGTGGTACCTAAGTGGTCCACTCCCACCGTGCTGAGGAGATAATCCCAAGTCCCAAATAGGTTTAAAAAATCACATAGCATAAATACTCTCTAAGTCTAAGAATCCTAAAAGTATACTAACTCAAAGGTTCCAACACACAAATTGACATCTAACTCCCAGAGGCACACAAAGACATGTAGGAACCTACTATGCAAGCGGGAAAGTCTCATCACATATATCATGTAGAAGTTACCCTAGCAGTTAGCTAAACTCCATAGGTCCCTACTGATCCTCATGCGGCCACTAGTATCCTCTCATACTGACAAGGCATATTATGGAATGCAAGGTCGCAACCATGCATTCTCTCTACTCCCATCCTAGTCTATACTAGCACTTGAGGCATGGGCAAGAACAAAACAAGTATCTTTTTAGGTTCATTTAGTCAGTATTAGGTTTGAATGTTTTCACTTATTAAACAACTTACAATGAGTTACCCTAGCAGCCTCTTAGGGCCCCGGCCCCCATTGCAAGCCACTTCCCAACACTACAAGCAAATAACCTACCCTAAGCTCATGGAATCATAAAGCACCCCATTCCTATACAAGCGACTGGAAAGAAATATCAAAAGATAATCCACAATAAGAACATCAAATATCCATAATAAAAGCATCAAATCTCCATGAGCAACTGAAAAGCATCCATAGAAAATCATGACCACAGCAGCTCTCTATTGGCAACTGAAGCATCACTGATAATCAAAAGTATCCATTGGTTCTCAATAACCAAAATATATCTCAAATCATACTGATCGAAGACTCCAAAATGGTTGAATCAAAACATGTCACAACATGACATCATAAATTAAAATTTTAGTCCCATCATGGCGACTGGAAAATATCCCAAGGATAACTGATCGATGACTCAAAAATGGTTAAGTCAAGTGTCTCATACATAAAAATCTCAAGTTTAACAATCAGTGATTAAAAACATCACATAGAGCATTCCATCACATAACCATGGTTGGGTTAATAAAGATCGAAAATAAAACATCATCATGACATCACAATCATAACCCCCAAGCCTCTGGTAGACATCCTATAACTAGTCAACACTAGTCAACCCAAAACCCAAAATAGAAACATAAAGAATACACAATGCAAACACATGTTTTAGTTTTGCTAAAATTACATCATTGAATAGAGTGTGGAGGTCTCAGTTTTCATTTCCAAATTTATATATTGAGTAGAGAAATTGCATGTTTTACCTAACACATGTATTGTTTTGGATGGATAAAGGTTTTCCTTTAAAAGTTTGAAAATCCATCTTCCAATTATAATATTTTGAACACATCCCCCATCAAACTACCAATTGAATTTCATATTTTTTATAATTTAAATGAATTAATTAAATCTTAATTAATAACATATTTACATACATACATACATATATATATGTATATATGTAAGTATGTAAATATGTTATTAATAAATTTAAATTATTATATAATTGATAAATGATTTATATTAAAGGTTCATCTTTTATAATGGTGAATTATTTTATAATATTACAATTATAATGGTGAATTAATTTAAATTGTAATATTATAAAATAATTCACCATTATAAAAGATGAACCTTTAATATAAATCATTTATCAATTATATAATAATTTAAATTTATTATAACATATTTACATATATATATACGCAAAAATTTATACAACATAAACATATATATTTATATGTAAATATAAATGTATATTTATGGAGATCTGAAAATATATATATTTTCCACAAAGAATATAAATACAATTTTAAGAATTTCCTATAAAATATTTTCTCTCTAAATTTTCTCAGTAAAATTTTCTAAAGGATTTGGTTATAATTTAATCCCTAGCCCCTTAATCTCTTTAGATCTATGCATATAAAATTTTCTCAAATAAATTTTAACTACCCATATTGAGAATGCACACAACCAAACTAGGAAAATCCTCAAAAAACATATGGAAGACACAAAGAAGACAGGAAGTGCAAGATGCGGAAATAGCATAAGCAAAATCACAAGAGTCTACCCGAATTTTGATGCTAATTCGCTTTTCTTCGGAAAACCCGTAGAGAAAGCTTCTCCCTTCTCCAAAGTTCTCGAGTCCTCCAATGCTCCAAAACTCTCTCCCACACTATCTCTAAGCTTCTAGGAATGCCTTAATATAAAGGCCTCTTAGGAAACACCTAGAATGTCTCTAGAAACAACTAAAAGGTGTAGACAACTAAGCATGAGTCTATTCCAACCTTCTAGATCAGTCATAAGGTTGTAGACACCATGTGCTTAATTGGTGCACTAACCCCAGTGTTGTTGACATATGAGAAATAAAAAGGTGTGTTTACTCCTAGACAAGCTTATAACTTTTGTTTATTTTTTTTATAACTTTCATTTTAATTTTTATAACTTTTATTATTATTTATGTATTACTTTATTATTATTTTATAATTATTATTAATTTTAATTTATAATTTTCTTTTATTTAATTCTTTTTCTCAATTAATTCTCATTTAATTAATTATAGTCAAAATATCAAAGAGCATGATATTATATTAATTTTCTCCAAATAATTAATTTATTAATTAAATCTATTTATTAAGACTTAATTAATAGAAAATTCACCATGGACCTCCAAGATAAAATATGAAAACCCATCATAGAAAAATTCACCCAAAATCAGTCTAAAGGGTTAAAATCCACGAATCATGTCATCCGACACATTCAAAAGGTAAAATATCCATATACTTGTCCTACCTCACTAGGACAAAATGATTTAAGGGTTTGGGATTTGGACTTGAGAATTTATCTCCCTTCTCTTATCATTGAGATAGTGTAATAAGGTACGCTCATCCTAGCAATTCAGAGAAGTCGATACCCGCTACCTGCAACCTGCATAAAAACCATGCATGTACATACAATATATATTATGCTAAGCTAAATAGGCAATGGCAGGAAGTGGTGCATCGTGTAGATCCCGACTAGTAGGTGACTATGACTCCCTTCCTTAACCATATCAGAAATGCCATACAATAAGAACAAATACGCACACCATACACATGCAAGTATGGGGTAAGTATCCATAATAAAACACATGAGATAATAAACCATCTAACTAATCATCATCAATAACTGAAAGCAATGTAATGATCATCATGCATACATGAAATGTAAAGTCTAAATGATCTCATCATATATCAACTGAATCCATAACATAAAGTTTGATAGTCTCAAAACAATACCACTAATCCATCAACATAAAACTAATCTAACATAGTCTGATAATAATAGCAACAATGTCCATAAAGATGTGAACAAGGGTAGGCACTACACTTTAGTTACCAAGTATTTTTAATATAATTTGAGTCTAATATTCACCAAGAAATTTTAGCATATTGATATTGATTTACATAGAAGGTGTTAAGCATAGTAGATATTGAATGTTAACAACATATATAGTGAGTGTTGAGTATCAGAGATAGTTAGTGTTGAGCAATGTATAATTGACATTCAAGTCAGGAATGATAAAAACTCTGAGGTAAACCATTTAAGGATGACATTGAGAAGATATTTAATTCTTTTAGAGGTTGTTACAGAGGTTATTATGCATTTGATGACATGGATTGTAGATCCCTATGTGTTGTGATTCACTAGTGGGATAAAGAGGAAAATTAAGAAAGCATCTAGAAATCTCTTTATGAAATATTCAAATAGAGCACATCTAAACCTATTTGAGATATAGAGAAGAATTGAGCTATTTCATTTGATTCAAGTATGAATGTGTGAACATTTTTGAAGATGTAAAATGAGTACTACTATTGCAAAATAGAGCAAGCAACCTTGTTAAAGAAGTGAAGAAGAGTAAATCTATGTCAAATTAGGTTGAAGAGAGGAGATCAAAAAGCATCTTATCATAGCAAACCAAGGATCAGGTACTAAATCATTTTTAATAGATTGAGTGAGGGACAATCTCTTAATAGAGTGGTCTTAAACATATCTTTGTAAGTCTTGTAACAGATTCATTACATTGTTGTAAGTGTAAAATCCTCTAATAGGGTAAGACTTATATTTTAATAGGGAAGACCTCTCACAAGCTAGATCATTGAATATGGTTAAACATTGTAACCCTAATACGTTAACTTTATTATTTCAGTAGTGAAGATTTGTGGGTGTCATCCCCACCCCAGTTTTACCTTCAAATTGAATTTTTTTTTGTAACCAAATCTGTGTTATGTGTTACATTTCATGTATGAAAGTGATAGATTAGGTGTGTGTTATTATAGTTTGATTTTACAAGTTATATTATGCATGAATTGAACATAAGAAGGTAAATGTGGTAAATGGAAGAAGGTATTATTTAAAAAGGTTTAACTATTGTAAATCTTGATACAACCCCCCTCTTAGTATCTTGGTTTCCAATAAATACCTCCAACAAATAGTATTAAAGCTTAGTTATCTTCAAAAAAATTAACAACTTCAAGTTTAGACTTTAGAGATGGAGGCTATAAATTGGACAAAGTTATTGAAAATAAGGTGATTGACATCCAGCTCATAATATAGCAACTTGGAATACCAAGACAAGAACAAAAGAAATCCCTTAAAAGGAGGAAGGAGTTGGCCATTCAAAAAAATGAGTTAATTATGGAGAAGTTGAAACTCAAGGAATATTTGAAACAAGTGTTGGCTCCTGATTTAACAATTTTTTAATAAACCAATGACGAGAACAAATTTATCTAGGGTGTAGTTACTTCCCATATTTGACATACCTATTCAAACATTAGGGCCAACTATAAGGCTTAATTCTTTCTTCACACCAGGCTCTACAAAACCTAGGTGGGTAGACCTTAGATATTCTATATGACTAGTGCAAAATATAGATATAAATCTAGAAAAAGAAGATAAAACCCTTGAATCTTCTTCACTTATGCACTAGAAAAGGTATGAAATAGATCTAATTAAATAACCTATCAGAGTCATTAGCTAAGTGAGGGTTATCATTTCAGATTTTCAACACAAAAGTGGAAAATAATATTGATTAGAAATTAGTATTGGCACAACCTACATATGAAACAATAGTAAATATGTAGAATCTATGATTGATTAGTGCCCTAAACATTGGGTGCTTCATAAATCACAACATACATCAAGATATCTAGATCTATACTTTGACTTTGTAAATCAAACATCAATGTTCAAACTAGACCTCATACTTATCAAATCCTTCTATGAAATTTGCAACCCTCTCAAAATACACTAAGAATTTACTTGATTCTATTAGTCAATGGAAAAATATATCAAAACAAAAAACCCAAAGGAGTTGCAACTGAGATCTATGATCATTGTCCGTAAATCACAAAATATTACAAACAAGAAAGAGAGGAGACAAGAATCACAATGAATCTAAGTAAATTTACAACCTTTATATTCATTTCTTTGAGACAAATACATTCAAAATGCATGAAGATAACTTAGAAAAACAAAATAGGTTAGAACTATACCACTATAACTTGATTTTTGCTTCCCATACAAGAGAGAATACTGCGGATGTAGAAACACAAGTAGAGTTGTTCTCAATAGATTGGAACCAACCAAACCTATACAATGAGAGAAGGAAGAAAATATAGAAGAATGAAGAATCCCAGATATTATTTGTATATGACAAGTTTCCATCTGAAATCTCATCATGTTGTTGCTGCAAAGCATCTCTCATTTTTCTTCTCCCAACTAAAAATTGGATCTAATGATTGCTTCAACAAATAGATCAAAATATCTCACAAGAATGATGGAAATCCACCTTAGAAATAATATCATATTTTTTGATAAAATGTTGTCAAAATTCCCATTCAACTATTTTGGAGACAAAATAACACTGCTCACATGACTCTCTCCAAATTTGGTGGATGCCCACTTCATAATTTTCTCTAAAATTGAATCTAATGCTCCAAGGTAAAGACAAGAAGTTATGTTGAGAATGCCCCTTGTTTTACAAATGTGATAATATCTCTCAAGTTTTTAGACTTGCACTTATTCTGATTGCAAAAATGGATTTCTTGTTCTCTCCCATTTCAAACAATGTATGACATCTGATGTTTACAACAAAAAATATGCCCTGGACACTCATTTAAATTTTCAATTCAAAAGCTGATGAACATGAAATGTCCCTTTTCTGATTTTATATGATATTTCAAGCCTCCAATCAGATTTTCAAAATCAAACAACCAATATTACAAAGATCCACCAATTTCTCAATAAACCCCAAATCGGGTATGTCTGAAATAGTGCCAAAAACTTCACAACTTCACATACTATTAATAAATATGAAAATGAAAATTATTATTAAAATTCCACCAGAATAATGGCCAACAAAATGACATTTCCAGATCTGTATAGCATTTACACAACAGCTCACAAATGTAGGACAAAAACTATGCTCATCGAGCTCCCGAAATTAACAGAAAACAGCCCAGAAACACCATAAAAACACTAATAATCTATCACAAAAGTATAATCATGACCAAATAAATATATTCAGATTTATTTTAACATCTAAATGTCTGATATACAGCAGCAACCCAAACTGATATGAAATACTCAACCGAAAACACCAAACTCTTACAAAAAACACACTTGAAAACTCACAAATTTGCATTGTTCAGCACAAAGGAAAAATCTTCATGAGCATGCACATTGAATGGCTTCAAACTCCTATCCTTAGCCTTCCTAAAAACCTACAAACTCCCATTCTTGGGTCTCCTTCTCCACAGGTTTGGCAGCCTCTGAAGAACAACAAAGCAATGCGCAAAAATCAAGTTCTAGAATCAACCCAAAATGCCTCCAAACCCCTTAAAAGAGGGCATAACACTAACTCACGTCCAAGAGGGGTTAATAAAACATATTTTAATAATAATTTTCATTTATTAGTCCATTAGCTTCCAAAGATTATCCCCTTTTTCTGAAACTTCACCTTTTTGGGCCTGCCTGCCTTAGCAAAGATTATTATTTTTAATTATTTGAAAAGGGGACATGACAAGTCCTCCCCTTCCAAATATTGCTTGTCCTCAAGCAATGGCTGAAAAATAGACCAATCAATCCACCTGGATCCCAAATGTAGTCATGAACTATACTATTGTCAATTAACACAAGCTCCTACAATATCCTCTGCAATATAACCAAGAGGAATCCATAATCAAACTAATAATTACTACTCAACCAAACTCCAAAGTCACAACTTCCACAGTCAAAAACCCACAAGACACAAACTCTTAGAACATCAAAACTCAAGTGAAGTGGACAAATCAAATTTCCAACATAGTAAATACGATCAACGCATCCCACTGGCCTATACGGAAAGTACAATCCAACTCTGCAACAATGTTGAACACTCCTGAATGAAACTGTACCAAGTATGAAGAATCCACACACTATACAACTCCTGCAGTCAACACAACTCTACAGATCACCGGCCACTGTCTCATAACCATAACTCCCATGCACCCCTGATGGTGAAAAGCCATCACAAGATAAACAGTAAGAAATGGAACCCAAACCAAGTTTGTCTGCCATCAACTCCTCAGTACAAGGATCAAATGCTAACTGATGTACATACCCTACAATATAATGTTGATAAAAAAAACCAACCTCAGTCAACAGCTCACCATGAACAATTGATACAACCCACTGTGACTGATCACCAGCTAAGTTAGGAGATATCATAGCCAAAGGAGTAGAATCAATAACAACACCCACTAAAGCATCACTCCAAAACTCTTGCTCTAAGTCATGTATTATCAAGTTGTCAACTACAGGACCTATTGCCATGTCGTGCCCATCACAACTCTCATCCCAAGGCATCAAACTATCCCATAACTGATGATAAGCATTATGAACCAAAGTACATCTCTGTATCATCATCTCATCAACATGGTCATCAAAGGTGAATTGATGAGCATACTTCACAATGTAATGTCGATAGAATGCACCAATCTCAGTCAATGGCTCAGACTGCAATCCAAATGTAACTAACAGCAATTGATCACTAACCAAATTGGAATTGACTACTACCTTTGAAGACATCACCAAGGGAGTAGTATTACTAGCAAGAACCATGCCAACTGTCGGCTCACCAACATCGCACATGGTATTTGATACATCATCTCTAGTCATCATGCCATTAGTACTAGAGGTCAACACCATGTCAGGCATACCAAAAATATATATTGCAGCACCCAACTCAACTGAACTTGACTCTGGTGGGGATAAACCCGATATGCCAATGTTAGTATCAAGGATGGATGCATCCCCATCTCCACTATCTTTGACAATCTCGACCATGGACATCCTCGAATCACCAAACACCATAGCTTGTGACTGTATAGAATCTGGTAAAGACTGTAGTTGCTCTAACTCCATGGTCACCTTAGCCAAATGAAATTGTGACTCCTTGAAAGACAACTATGTACTCTCAAGAATCTCAACAGTCATCTCAAGCTACTGAGTAAGCTCACTCACCTCATCTTCCTTGGCCAACAATGCATCGTATGTTGTACTGCCCCACTCCATAAGATAATCTCTATCAACTACCAATTGCATATAATCCTATCTTAGAATCTGGATAGCCTCCCATAAAGAGTGGAACTCTATCAAGGAAAGATAACTGCCTCCCTACTCATCACTAGTAGGAGAACCCCATCCATAAACTGCTAATAACTGACAAGCAGCATCAAAATGCTGGCAAACGATAGCAATGTCTCGCTCACTAACTCTCAATTGATTAGACACATGATGGCACTGGCTAGACTGTCTCCTACAAACCTCCTCTAATGCACTATCTAAAGGAGTATTCTCAAAGTTACTAGTCTCTAGAGTATTACCATTCATATCCTGTGAATCAACTCCAAAGCTCATATCAACATATGGAGTATCAAAAACTATAGCACTAATGTCTAACTCCTCTGTACCAAAAGAAACTACCAAGGAAACTAAGTCTTCAAAACTACCCACTGCATCCTCTTGGATGTCATCAATGCCAATATGATCCTGGGACTCATCTATACACACTGGCAAATATGAAAGATCATCAACACATTCCAGCAAGTATGGTTGACTAGATATATGAACAAAGCCCAACACCAGTGTATAAAAACTAATACCAGCATCGGACAATCTGCTAGCACAAGAAAAGACAACACCGTGCAATCTGCTAATCAAATCCATGATAGCACCCAAACAAACACTGCTATCAAAAAGTGTTAAAGATCTCCAGT
Source organism: Cupressus sempervirens (assembly GCA_028749045.1). Taxonomy (NCBI): domain Eukaryota; kingdom Viridiplantae; phylum Streptophyta; class Pinopsida; order Cupressales; family Cupressaceae; genus Cupressus; species Cupressus sempervirens. Next base: position 486,709,979 of record CM053789.1, read on the forward strand.
CAACTAAATCCCAAACGCCAATATAACAATCTTGAGTCCATATCTGTAAACTAGAATCAGCTGGTAACTCAAGAAAACTCCTCACCTGAGTAATATGACCAATACCAACTAACTTCACATACCTATCATAATGAGATAATGAAGTCACAATACTATTTTTGTTCACTTTCAGCCAACTGGACAAAATTATGTGAAGTACTACCAGCCTCAACCTCATGTGTCGAAGCATCTAACTGTGCCTGGTACTCTTTCTCAGCAAAGTCATGAATGTTCAATGTCTAATCATCTCTACCAGGTATCTCACCATCATGCACAAAAACATCCTCATAATCATCATCTGAACCCACTACGTTGTAGTCACTACCTGTTGTAACTATACCATCCTAAATACCTATGACATCACCCTTTGATGACATGTATACAATTGTCTCAATTTGAGTATCAAGTTGACCATTACTATCAATCTGTGTAATATCCTTTCTCACTACCTCCTATGGTGGAGTAGAATCTAAGACCTTAGCTTGGCTATAAGCTAGTTTCTCAAACTCCTCATGCAAGTTCTTGGTAATTATGTCATCTTCCTTGTGAGAAAATCTACCAAATAGAAATCCAGTCAACTTATCCACCTTAGCTGGGTCGGACAACATGTCATTCGTTATATGGCGGTGCTCAACCAACCATTCAGACATTTCATGGCTTATTTTCCTAAGTTTATCTTAAATGTCTAAATAACCATCCTTTCTATTGTTCTGACTCTGGATATCAATTGTCCAAGATCGTGTCCTCTGAGACTTTGTACTATACCTATCCATTCTGGATAAAGTAGAGTGTAACCCCAATAGGTTATAACTTCTTCAAACACCAAGAACTAACATGCAATTGATTAGAAGTAGCATGCAACCATAGATTTTGACATGCGGCTGATTAGAAGCAACATGCAACCACCAAATTCACCAAGAACTAACATGTAAATGATTAGAAGTAGCATTCAACCATAGATTTTGACATGTAGCTGATTAGAAGCAACATGCAACCGCCAAATTCACCAAGAACTAACATGAAAATGATTAGAAGTAGCATGCAACCATAAATTTTGACATGCAAGATTTGGGTAGTTGTCAAAACTGACATGCAAACTTCTAGAAACCCTCAGGCTGGCAAGATCATAGCTTTGATACCACTGAAATGTACCTTTTCTAATTTTATATGATATTTCAAACCTCCAATCAGATTTTCAAAATCAAACAACCAATATTACAAAGTTCCACCAATTTCTCAATAAACCCCAAATCGGGTATGTCCAAAATAGTGCCAAAAACTTCACAACTTCACATATTATTAATAAATCTGAAAATTAACATTCTTATAGAAATTTCAGCAGAATAATGGCCAATAAAATGACATTTCCAGATCTGTATAGCATTTACACAACAGCTCACAAATGTAGGACAAAAACTATGCTCATCAAGCTCCCGAAATTAACACAAAACACCCTGAAAACACCACAAAAACACTAATAATCTATCACAGAAGTATAATCATGACCAAATAAATATATTCAGCTTTATTTTAACATCAAAATTTTTGATATACAGTATCAACCCAAACTGATATGAAATACTCAACCGAAAACACCAAACTCTTACAAAAAACACACTCGAAAACTCACAAATTTGCACTGTTCAGCACAAAGACAAACTTTGCATGAGCATGCACATGGAATGGATTCAAACTCCCATCCTTATCCTTCCTAGAAACTTGCAAACTCCCATTATTGTGTCCCCTTCTCCACATGTTTGGCAGCCTCTGAAGAACAACAAAGCAATGCGCAAAAATCAAGTTTTGGAATCAGCTCAAAATGCCTCCAAACCCCTTAAAAGAGGGCATAACCCTAACTCACGTCCAAGAGGGGTTAATAAAACGTATATTTTAATAATAATTTTCATTTATTAGTCCATTAGCTTCCAAAGATTATCCCCTTTTTGAAACTTCACCTTTTTGGGCCTGCCTACCTTAGCAAAGATTATTATTTTTAATTATTTGAAAAGGGGACATGACAGAATAGGCCTTTATTTTACAAGAAAAACTACCTTTTTACAAAGTTTTAACTTTATTATATAAACCCAACTTTATTTTAAAAATTATGCATGTTCAAAGAGGAAAACAAATAATAAAATATTATTTTGCAACTTCTAAATTTTCACTCCTGTTTAGAATCTTGTCCAAATTTAGTTAACTGACCATGCCACATGTTAATTTATGATGGGCCCATTCTCATTCACCTCACTGCTCTTGTTAATTACCTACAAGGTGATCTACTACCTAGGCACTAGATGGCACAATCTCATTTATCCAACCATTTTTCCACATCACATGTTGGCAACCACACTACCACATGATAAAAGAGATCTACTACCTAGGCACTAGATGGCACAATCTCATTTATCCAACCATTCTTCCACATCACATGTTGACACCTACACTACCACATGATGAAAGAGTTTAAGATCATAAATCTTCTCATAGCTAAGCCCTTAACTACCCTGACCATAATGATGGTTTTATCTAACTGTTATGAAAGAATAGATGACACAATCTCATTTATCCAACCATTCTGCCACATCGTATGTTGGCACCCACACTACCACATGATGAAAGAGTTTAAGATCAAAATTCTTCTCATAGCTAAGCCCTTAACTACACTAACCATTGTAACAATTTTATCTAACTATTGTGATCATATAGATGGTGCAATCTCATTTATCCAACCATTCTTCCACATCACATGTTGGCATCTACACTACCACATGATGAAAGAGTTTAAGATCGCAAGTCTTCTCATAGGTAAGCCCTTAACTACCCCAATCATAGTGATGGTTTTATCTAACTATTGTGACCATATGTTCAACTACTAGTAGTTAGCGTATCTTCGCAAGCCTCTCTTACTAATTGCCATGACCATATGATTGCCTTGAAATTTTTAATTGATTTTTAGTTTGTCCATGCCATCACTTGTCACCCACATGGTTGTTTAAAATTACTCTCCTTAGGCACTAGAACTATTATCAAGCCCCACAACACATGGATCACACTGTGTCTCCAAGGTGTGACTTACGAAAGCTTCTTTCCTAGTGTGTTCACATAAAAATACTAAAAAATTTCATCACACCACCAATGTGGGATAATGCATAAATGGCTTCCCTTGCATGTAACATCCCTTAAATCTATGGCTTTCTATATTCACAATTCTATCCTTTAGAAGTCAATCAAAACTCCCCATAACACAAGCAATAGGATTTTAGACTTTTAACAAACCATTTTCTCTCTTGTATCTATGCACAGACTAGCGATTAAGACATTGGAATGGTGCCTTTAGAAAGAAAAGAGCCTCATCTTTAATTGTGTAGAGAACATTTGAATTAGCTTACATGGCAACTAAGGCATCTCAACATGCTTTATTAACTTGAAGCAATAGAATACCTTCCCATAGCATCCTAACTTTGATTTTGTAAAGGGCCAGCACCCATACATAAAAATGCATCTCCTCATAGAATAATGAACACATTGTTCCCTTGTAACTAAACCTCCAATTTATAAAATACTACTTTTATATCTGACATAGATGGTAATTTAACACAAATTGGACAACACCCGTAATGAGGGAAAGTTAGAAACAATTAAATAGTTTTCACGTGTTTTGTGTAGATTGAAAAATAATTTAATAGTGAGAAGCTTGATCATTTTTTGTTATCATGACAAGCATGATATACAATTCCCTTCCAAGGAAAAATGACATTTCTCTCAATTGTTATATCCTTGACCAGTGAGGATACATTGATTTGGTATTGTCATCTAAAGTGACACTCCTTAAAGAGTTTGGATAAGAACATTCTTATGCAATACACCATCTCCAACTTGGCACTTTTTTGAAATCGTTTATTTTATTCTACTAGCAAATATTATTTGTAGGAAAATTGATCAGGTTCTTATACATTTATCTATAATAATCTCCCTTCAACAATGCAACCAATTCAATTTCAAACTATTGTTACCCTAATGTAAAATTAGTTCCATAGTAGACTCAACACAAATTTCAACTTCAATCTTTTTAAATCAAATCATCATGCTTGCAAAGATGAATATCCTAGTTGGCAATAGACAAAATCCTTGTATTGTAACAATACATGCATAATGAAGGACCTTGCATGGTCATAGAGTACAATTACCTTAAAACCATACTCTTTGAACATTTTTAGTTCCTTTGAAACAATGTCCATGGTCATTCATATTATTTCAATACTATTATCATTTAGAAAATCTCCAATTCTCAAAGCACTGTAGGAATATGATGAAATCAATCAAACCCCAAAGATGGGTTCAGCTTAAAAAAATCATTTTCAAACAACAAACATCTCAGGCTAATCTATTTAATTCCTCATGCTAATGTGATTTGAAATCAATCATTGTTAACCATTTCAAACTCATTTTTAATCATCTTTGCAAATCATCCATTTTGTGCCAAGAGGCCTCTTAGTTGGCTTTAAAACCTGACAAAATCAAACAACCAAGTCGTGAAACCTTGCACTTATGTTCTTTGATTTCAACTTATGATGACATTCAAATAAAAATATATTAACCACCAAACTTGCTTACTTCAAATTGCACTGCAGATAAACCACTTAAAAAATAATAATTATGTTTGGATTTGGCTTTAAAATTCATTCATACGACCACTTGGGGAGATGAAATCTAGGGCATTGGTGGAATATAATGTGGATAATATGAGTATACATTTTGGGCTCATGGAAATTATCAAGGAAAATTTGGCAAGAATTGTAAGTTGGCTACTTGGAATTGTAGAACTGGATAACCTAATGAAATAGTGATTTTTACAAACAGAATATGCCCAGGAAAGTGTGCAAATAGATTTGTCAAAACTTGAAAAATAGCATACTTGAATTATTTTCAGTCAAGAACATAGTGGTGAAATCCATTTCAATTTATCTATCATTGTTTCAGAGTTATCACATCCTAGACAAGCTTCCTAACAAGATTGTATATCCAGTTACTTGGAAAACTTTACAAATTGCACTTGGAATCACGTTTGAGAACTAGTCAAACAAATTCACCATGGGCTCAAATATATAAATTAACATATCTTTGACCCCAAAAATTCAATGGAAAAATAATTTTCTCAATAGGGTCAACCATGTCAAAGTTGTTATCAGTCAAACAATACTTCTAGGAATTTTGTACAATGTGCATCAACATGACAGCAATAAAGAACCAACTTTGAGGATATCAAAAACCTATCAAAACTTGTTGAAATGACTCAAAATATGAAAGATAATTTCTTTGATATACATACTAGACACTTCTAAGATGGCAAGTCATGACACTTTACTAGATGCAAGATATCCAAATGCAAACTAGCCTTTTGATCACTATTTGACACTAACACAAAAATGCAGACTTGACAAGTGCTCAAAATAAATCTTTGCAGGATGACTTAGAATGACAACTTATCATCATGGAACACATGCATGTACTAAATGAAAGGTGTTAAAAATTTGAAATACATCTTAGGCCTCAATTTGGTAGTCAGGTACATATGCATGAAAATCATTTATAAGGGTTTATTTAGCAAAGTTTTTCAATATGGTACTCAAATTTCTATTGTAACTTTGAGTCCCATTAGTGGATCTATCTTGGGATACATGTCCCTTGTAGGCATGGAAATGATTAAGATCTCTAGGAGAAGTACACCACTCCAACAAATTCTCTTTAACAACTTTATTGAAAACAAGAAATCTATCTCTAATTGTACAAATGATGGCCCTGAGCCACCAAACCTTCAACATAACTTCTTACCTCTATCATACCTGATTTTAATTTCTTTCTTCTTAAGGTAAGCTTAACTATCATTCACATTAGTTTTACCAATTACATTAGCATTCTCCATTATCTCACTTGGCAAAACAAAATCATTTTCTTCAATTTCATAGTGCACATACCAAATAGGCATAACTTCAACATAATGATCACTACAAAGGAATGGATCAGCATGCTCATAAAAATCAGAACTAGACTGAAAATATTCTTGATTACAAAATGTATGCATTCTATTCACCTAAAAAATGAAGGACTCGTACTTAACTTGATGAGGGAGCTCACATATACCTTGAACTTACATTTCTTCTTGTAAAACCAATTGACATTCAAATGAGCAATCAAACTTGTATTCAAAAATATCAACATCATTAAAGTCTGGAAGAACTTCAATATTCTCCAATGTATCTTCACAATTAAATAGTTGATTAGTAATCACATGAGAGAAATAATCATTAGACCTATTATAAAGTGGTAATTGATTCTCAACAATATCTTTATCAAACACTTCATCATCAAGTTCACATTATGCGACATTCTTATCATAAAATTGTCAAATCTAGAAGAAAAACAATTTGATTTCTCACAACAACATGATAATGTATCACCACTAAAATTAAGATTAACCGAATCTGAAACTTCAATGTGCTCTTCAAAAAGTAGATTAATAACTTCGTGTAATGCTCCTTTATGAACATTATAAAAAGTAATAGGCTGATCATTATCAAAATCTTTAATATATAAAGCATTATTAAGCACTTTAAACTCACTACCCATCCCATCATCATGGAAAGTTTCACTATATGAAGAAAAATAAGAATTGCAAAAAGAATGATTTTCTATTTCGTCTATCAAATATATAGTATCCATATACACATTCTTTTCATAATCATGTTTAAGATAACCAGTATGCAAAGACAACGATTCATCCTTAAACTCACTACTATATGCTACAATTTGACCTTCCAATGTGAAACCATTCAATAATCCTTCATTTTATTCTTCACATACAACTTCATAAGTAATACATTGAATTACCATTTCTTTATCTTCATATTTTGAGAACAAATCACTCTCAAGATCTTCACTATCAAACTAATTTTTGAAATGGAAAACTTGAAACAGGTTTTCATTTTCTAGCTTGAAAGAAGAACTCATACACCCACTTATAAATGAACATTAACTTTCACCATTTCTCTCTTCTTCCCATGTTGCATATGATTCATACAAAGATACATGAGCACTATTTTTTACATCACTCTCACTTGAATAACCACTTTCAACACTCACTTTATTTGACTATGAAATATGTATTGTAACTTTATGGTTAGAAATATTATTAACATCACCATGCACATAACTATCATAAAAATAATTTACTACTACAATTTCACAAGGTGCGTGGTCATTTAGCGAATCATATTGATCAAATTTTATAGAACCATTCTCTACTATAAACCATGACCATATACATTCTTATCAATGGTATGAGCATTCCTTTCTTCAATAAAGGAGTCCCTACCAAAACACATATTCTGATATGAACTTTCAACATGATTAAAAACTTTAAAAAAGGTACTAATACATTGATTTAAAGCTAAGATATCAACATGAGATTTGCTCCTTCTTTCAAGTACATCATACTGGAAAACATTTCTAGCAAAATGACCTCTAATCAATTCATATTTCATATTATTTTCAATATCCATTATAGTCATAAATGCTTGATATAATATCTTAGGTTCTTTATCCCTTAATAGGTAGCTTATTTTCCTATCAAATGTGTCAATGTAAACAGCCAAACATACTTGATCATCTAGTCTAAAATTCTCAGGGATTTCATTCAAAGTTCTTGCAAATTTGATATTAAATTCAAGAACAAGTTCACCATTCCTAATATGGATCTTCAAAATCTTACCAAAAGAATCATATATGATTGCTCTTTCTCCAAATTGCTCCATGAAGGATGTATGAAACACACTCCAAGATGAAATAATTCCTAGTAAAAAAGAAAACCAATCTCTAGCATAACCTTCTAAAGATTAAAAAAATAATTTCATATGCACATCCTCATGAGAAATTTCAAAGCCACCCATCAATTCACTAAATGACTAAATATGATAACTGGATGAATTAAGTTGGTTCCCATTAAACTTAGGCAAATGATTTCTAAGATTATATGGTACAAAATTTGGAAAACATGAATTCCATAAAAGCATAATGGAAAGTATCTTTTGGTAGAAATATATCTACAAACTCCATTAATCAGTTGCATGCTTGATAAAAATAAATTTGACATTCTTTACAAATTTAAAAATCACTCATCATGAAAGTGAAAATACTTCAATGTGTGATGGTTGCGACTACTTCTCTACTTGGAACAACTATAGATTAGATCTCTTCAAATTTTAGAAACTCTTACATAGCACATCACATAGCCAATGAGTCATTGAAAATTTTCTTCCACCCTTTGCCAAGAAAATTCACCAAACTCCAAACCAATTTATTCCTTTTGTTAATTGATGACAAAATCATTTATAACATGCACTGGTATAGAGATATTTAATTATAATTGTCACTCAAACTTAGTGAAAATGAAATTTGAAGAACTTGAAACAAGATACAAGTTGCTCCAAATGTATAGTAGGTAAAGAACATATGATCCTATAAAAATTTAAGAAAAACTTAACAAGGCTTAAACATCACGTTCCATGACTCTTATATTTATAAAAGCACTTTGCAATCACTTGGACGAACAATGAGAGACTCTGCCCAAATTCAAATTAATTGTTGTCAAGAATAATGCATAATTGAGAAACTCAAAATTCAATAGGGATATGAAAATAAAATTACAATTCCTCACTATTGTAGAAATTTCCTTATGGCATTCCCTAGCAAAGTCATCATTTTGTTGGCTCCTGATTTAACAGTTTTTTAACAACTCAATGGTAAGAATGTTCAAATATATCTAAGGTGTAGCTACTTCCCATATTTGAAATAATTTTTCAAACATCAAGGAGAACTATAAGGTTAAACTCCTTCTTCAATATAGGTTCTTAAAAACCTAGGTGGCTAGACCTTAGATTCACCTATATGACTAGTGCAAAATATAGATATGAATCTAGAAAAAGAAGATAAAACCCTTGAATCAAATTGACTTATGCACTAAAAATGGTATGATATAGCTAATAACAGGACCTATTAGAGTCATAAGCTAAGTGAGGTTATCATTTAAGCTCTTCAACATAAAAGGGGAGAAAGATATTGATTATAAATTGATAACAACGTAACCCACATATGAAACAATAAGAAATATGCTATCCTATGACTTATCAGTGCTTTATCCATTGGGTACTCCATAAAGAACAACATACATCAAGATATCTAGATCTATCCTTTCACTTTTTAAATCAAACATCAATTTCCAAACTAAATCTCATATTTGTCAAATCGTTCTATGAAATTTGCAACCTTGTAAAGATACACTAATTATTTACTTGATTCTTTGAATTAATGGAAAGACACATCAAAACATACAACCCAAATTAGTTTCAACTAAGATCTATGATCTTTTTCTAGAAATCACAAAAGATTACAAAGAAAAAAGAGAGGAGACAAGAATCTGAATGAATCTATGTTCATTTGCAGCCTTTGTATTCATTTCTTTGAGACAAATACATTGAAAATGCATGAAGATAACTCTGAAAAAAAAATAGATAAGAACTATACCACTATAACTTTATTTTTTTTGCTCATACAAGAGAGAATACTAAGGATATGGTGACACAACTAGAGCTTTGCCTAATAGATTGAAACTAGTCAGCCTTGTACAATGAGAAAAAGAAGAAATATATAGAAGAATGAGTAATATTGGATATGATCGGTATATGATAGGTTTCCACTTGAAATCTCATTCTATTGAGATTGTAAATCATCTTTTATCTTTCTTCTCCCAACTAAAAATTAAATATAATCACTGCCCCCAACAAACAAATCAAAATATCTCATCAGAATGATGGAAAACCACCTTAGAAAGAATATCAGATTTTGTTGATAAGATCTTACCAAAAATCCCATTTGGCTATTTTGGAGACAAAATAATAGTCCTGGCATGACTCTCTCCAAATTTGGTGGATACCCACTTCACCATTTTCTCTAAAACTGAATTTGATGCTCCAAAGTAAAGATAATAAGCTATGTTGAGAATGCACCCTTATTTTTCAAATCTAGTAATATCTCTCATGTCATTAGACCTACACTTATTCTTATTCCAAAATTATATTTTTCATTTTCTCCCCTTTCCAACAATATTTGGTACTTAATATTTTTGACAAAAATGATGCCCAAGGCACTCATTTGAAGTTTTAGGTAAAAAATTGATGAACATGCCTTTATTGTACAAAATTTTACCTCTTTATAAAGTTTGAACTTTATAATATAAACCCATCTTTATTTTAAAAAATTTACATGTTCAAAGAGGAAAAAATAATAATAAAATATTATTTTACGACTTCTAATTTTCACTACCGTTTTGATTGCAGGTCAAACCTAATTGATGAATCATGCCATGTGTCAATTTATGATTGGCTCATTCTCATCCACCTCAATTGCCTTGTCAACTACATGTAGGATGATCTTCCACCTAGGCTCTACATGGCACAATGTCATCTATTTGACCATTTTTCCCCTATCACCTATCAGAACCCACACTTTTACATGGTGAAAGAGTGTAAGATCGAAAGTCTTCTCATAGATAAGCCCTGAACTACCCCGAGCATATGACTAACTATTTAGTTTCACAATGCACACCCCATTTCTCTTAGAAATGAGGACTCCCTAGTAAAAATTTTACTTTCCTAGACCCCTACTCTAAGATCTAAGTTATTTTTGTGACTCTACCTAGAGTTTGTGTCTTGCCTGGTACCCTACCTAAAAAACCCAATTGTCAGATTTAAGTAATTTGGACTACAAATGTGTTTAAAAGGTTAAGGTGCACACTAGCACACATGTGCACTTATCATGGGTGTGAAAGTGCACAAGTGCACTAGATAAGCAAGTGCACACCTATGCACCTATACAGGTGCACACATCGATAGAGATGTGCATGGTCCTGAGATTGCCCCTCCCCTTATTGACTTTTCTCATGAGAGCATTTGTGAGTGCACCTTCGCACCTATAGGGGTGCACTAAATTCCTCATCTCCTACACACAACATGGTCAAAAAACATAAGAAAGGTACACACCTATGCACCTATCCTAGGTGCATAGGTTGCACCTTTATTTGCATCTCAAAAAAACTAAAAAACCCCTAACTCCTATAAGAAAGGTTCACACCTATGTACCTATCCAAGGTGCACAAGTGCGCACCTTTCACAAAACCTAACTAATCAACCTATAATGGTACACCATTCCCAACCCTTCAACATAAACATAAGTAAGGGTGTGTACATGCACATCCCATCAAGGTGTGCAGGTGCACACCCTTAACATTGCAAAACCCACAATCCCATTGCACATGAAATGTTCACAGTAGCACACATGTGCATGTGCACATCCTATCTAGGTGCACACCTATGCAAGTGCACAACTATGCTTAATGACTACTCTTGATTCATTCAATGCACCTATCAAGGTGTGTAGGTGTGCTAAATTGTATGAATAGAGCTAAATGTAAGATTTAACTGATTTTGTGAGGATTTTGGGTTTCTAGGTCTAGTTTTTTAGAAATTACAGTTTTGTTAAGGTTTAATTTTCACCTCTCCAAACTAATATATTTATGTTTTTTGCATATAAAATGGCTTCCTCATTGTCCTAACTTGTAGAGAATATAGCTTCAAAACTAGTTGTTTTCAAATTTTAAGGTGCACCTAAGAAATCACACTTCCAAGATGCACATTTAGAGATTAGAAACATGGAATTGGGACATATTGATTGGAATGCATACCTTTGCAACAAGCCTAAGAAGAGGTCCCTAATGATCTCAACACTTATCAGATCAGACTTAGTTAATGCGGCCTCACGTCCTACATTAGTACAATTTTTAGAGCTTGTCATGGCATTGGCAGAGAACTATTTTTTAGAAGAAAAGGTTGTAAAGAGTATATAGGGGAGATAGTCCTTGATTTAAGACTGAGGAACATTGAGAAAGTATTAATCTTTTGAGAGTGGATCAATATGTGAAAATTACTTATCATCAAGTAGAAAGATGGTATGGGGAACATGAAAAGTAAGCTAAAGAGATCATACAATCCTCATTCTTGATTTAGAGAACACCAATGGGAAGGAGAGAAAGCAAGGTAGATATGACCGAGGGATACATGAAGGATGATATTGGATACTTCATCGTGCTTTTGGGCAAGATTATGGGTTTCCTAATAGTTGGGCACTTGAATATCCGGATGGTACATTTCATCGAGACCATGAGAACATCTAAAATGCCAATTGATTGGGCCACAATACTAAGTGAAAACTTAGATGATTAGTTGGTAGGAGTCAAATCCAACCCCAAGTTTTACATGACATCATACTTAGTGTATTTACTAGTGACAAGGACAACCAACTATCTAGGATTGTATAAGAAGGGAAGAATGAAAGATGCTAACATTAAGCCTTATGTGGTATATCCCTAAGTGGTAAATAAGAAGCTCTCAAATCAGAGCAAAGAGCATAGAATAGTGAATGATGCTTTCATTTTAGTAATCATCAAGTTCATTGAGGGTGATTATGCCAAGAGGATGTAAGTAGAGGTGGCAGAAAGGATTGCAAAGATGGGTGCCTACTACATCCAATTCAAGACATTAACCTACCTAAGGGTACTAGGTACAATGGTGAATTTGAAGAAACTCCTAAGATATCCATCAGATAGGCTTATTTTACAAGGGATTGCAAGACAACTCACATCTGCATATGACAAAGTGAGGAAATAGCATAAGAAGATTTGGATATGGCCTATCACTATAGGTCCATTTGAAGTTAAGAAAAAATAGGATATTAGGACATTTGATATAGAATGGGATCAAAATTCCCTAGAAGATTACAACTCACCTCGCCCATTCTTTGACGATATTGACAAAGTTAAACTTTTGACAGGAAAATAATTTGTTCATGAAGATGCAATAGAGGATCATTGGATGAACATGATAGATGACTATGATATCCAAATTAGGGATTATTTTAATATGACTCTATATTTGGCAGGAAGTTCCTTGAAGATAAACATCCCACTAAATTTCATTCAACAAGACACTCAAGAGATCTTAGATCCTTTGTACAATCAAGATAAGATATTTGATAGACCAATTATAAATGCAGAGGTGGATAGGGTAGAGAATGTAGATATTAACCATGGGGCAAGACATGTAATTCAATTGACAAGTGATTGGATCAAGAAGCCTTTTAAGTTAGACCTAGTTCCTTAGACAATCACCCTCTAAGCCACAACATGCCTAGTTAAGGGAAAAGGTGCAAAATTAATAGTACCAACTTTCCCTGTGTAATCTCCAATTAGGCTAGAAATAGTATCTAAGCATGATAGGGAAGTTCGTTACTTCAGGGTGAACAAAGGGAAGAATAAGAGGAAAAGGGCTTCCCCTAAAAAATCTGAGCCTAAAGTTGAAGAACCACCACAACAAGAGGTGACTCAAGCCCAAGAGGTAGCGGAAGCCCCTGAGAACCAAAAGCCTCAAAATGAAGGATTAGCTCAAACTTAGGATATTCCATAAGTGCCTCCCCTAGAACACAAACAAGAATAGGAACAAGTGCCAAAATAGGAAGCATGGGATGTCTCACCACCTACTCTAGAGGAAGAAGCCTCTCCGTCAGCTACCGAGAAAGCTAAAGTTTGACCTATGATCAAAAGGACTAGGAGACAGAAGATACAAAGAAGGGTTATACCTTTTCCTTATGTCCTTGAGACCATCCATGAAGAGGATGAAGAGGATGAAGATGATGAAGAAGATGAAGAAGATAATCTTTTGTTGAGTCAAAGAACACACTTGGCAAGCAAAGCTCAGGAAGAGAGAAGGAGAAGCTTTACCATCAAACCACCATCTATTTCCAGACAACCTATTTAGGTTACAACTTCAAAGGATGAGTAGCAAAAGTGGATGGATAAAGAAGAGGGGGAGGGATCAAATATTTTCAAGATGTTTGATTTCGACTTTATGCTAGTAGAGACTAAAATGGTGGGTGATTAAAATATGAGATACATCTATGAACCAACCTTTGGGAGAGAATTTGAATCAAATTATGCCTCTACCACAAGGATCTCTAGGTACCTCACCACAACCATTATAAGATTTTTCATTATTGGAAAAAGGATTAGCCACTCCCCTCCCTCCTGATACTAATGAAGAGAGAAAAGTGTGTGAATAAGAGCCCAAGCAAAGACCAGCCGATGAAGTATTCGAGGAAGGAAAGATACCTAAAGAACCTCAGCATACAAAGGCTAGGACCTTCAATGCAAAAAATATAGGTAAACCAATTTTAGATCTCCCACAAAAAGAGAAGACTCTAGAAAGGAAGAATAAGGGAAAAGGGTTTGCAAGGTAGTATTCCTTATTAGCCAAGTATATTTCTCTGATGGGCACTATACCATCTTGGTTAAAAATGGAATTCATGGTTTGACAAAAGTGACAACTAAACTTGAATGAAGAGGAGAGTATGGATGCACTCGTAGAAGCCATCAAGAGGGCTGAGCCACCTACAAGTGATAAAAAATAAGTGACCTTCATAATGAAGAATAGAGATTAGGACCTACTTGCTCACATAATCATTCCTCCTCCACATGTTGAAACTAAAGATTTGACTCTTAAGAACTATCAGATTACAAAATTCTTATTAGGAAAGCCCATAGTCGATGCAACTAAAGTGATTATCACTATAGGCATCAGGGAGGTTTCCAGACATTTTGATGATAATGATAATGAATTAATAAAGTTTCACAAAGAAAATGAGCTATTAAGAGGATCTCTACATGAAATTGTAGGTCCATTGGATCAAGATCACCCAGAGGTTACTCTTGTTGTGGTATTAGAAAGGAGAGATAAGAGGAGTGTCCAAGTTGATTCATTTATGGGAGCATGTCAACAATGATGTGAAAATTTTGAGTAGAAGGGTGTAGAGATAATACTGGCCAATTTGAACTTGTTGCATAATGTTCATTCTAGTGCAGAGAAACTAGTATATATAGTAGATCGAGATTTTGGGATTATGGATGAGGTACATATCTAGGGAAAAGGCCTTCGAGCACTCCAAATAATAAAAAGTAAAAGGTATTGTACATACACGAAAGTGTATATAATAGATGAGATTGATAAACTTGAGGACTAGATCAAGAAGATAGCTACTGGAAATAAGGTCATGGAAGGACTTCATGAAGATATTCAAAAGTTAAAGGGCTAGTCTCAAGAGCAAATTTTGGATGCAGATATATATTATGATGCCATTTCCATTGAGATTTTTGAAAATGGGTCAAAGATAGAGCTTAGGTTAGTACAAGTAGTAGTTGAACAATTCTAAAGAACTTTCAATCACGATGCTTTGTCTGATGGAGATATTAGGAAAGAATTCAAGATTGAATAGGTATTGTTGAGACTTGATGCTAGACTTGACAATTTTGTAGAAACTTGAATGGATATTAGTAATTATCAAAAAATAGTTAGGCATAAATATAAGTCTTTAGATTTTTTGGAAGCTTCCCAAGTGATGGAGATTATAGAGAAATTCAAGAGCAAACATCCAGACATCACTCTGGTATATAGGGGAAGAAAACCAAGAAGAAAGAAATTTAGGTTTGACACTTGGGAAAATATTGGATTTTTGAATCTACTACCCAAGTGTGCAAGTGTCCTACTTCTTACATGTGCTATTTTAGAGTGCATCAAAAATCACTAAAGAAGTCAAAGGTGTGCCAAAAATTAACTAATAGTTCCAAAGTTAGAGCTTTCCATGCACCGAAAATGCATTCTGACGACAGCACAACTCATAGAAACACTTAGAGAAGGCCAAGCTTCCATTTTTAGAGCTTCTAGTGACTCCTAGATCCACTTGCAACTTCCTTCTTCTTATCCATTGCTTCTTTCTTTGATTTAAGACATTCAAAGGCTCATACACCCATTAATTAATATAAACAAGGGTGGAGTCCTATTTTAGCACCATTTAGATAGTCAATTTGTACACAAATAGATTTTTTTTATTAGTTTTAAGCATATTTTTGCATGAAGAGATCTCCTACTCTCAACAAAAATTGAGGAGATGATTTCTTATAAATTCAAGAACGTAACATGTATTTCAGGCTGATATTTTGATGCAATAATATATGCTTTTAGTTCTCTCATTCTGAGTGTACTTATTCTTTTCAAAGTGTGTTATTTTGCTGAATTATTATTCATGATAATAATGGAGCTAATAGTTTTGTTTATTTGACTATGTGATATTTTAGTTCTAGTGCTTGCCACATGTTGATGAATTTTTCTAATGTATAGAGTTGAAGAAGAGATCATCCTTTTCTTAGAAACAATAGTCCACCAAGATAAGTTAGAGGGGGGATGAATCAATTATCCAATAATTAAAACATTTATCAACCTTAAACAATCTTATCCATAAAACCAAAATATATAGCAACCATAACAAGATGTCATCTTCAACATACCATTTCAGACATCTAGCCAACTATAAGGCTAGACACTTCTTCTACTTCAAGATCTACAAAACCTAGGCAAGTGTACCTCAAATTCACTTGTATGGTACCAATGCTAAACATATTCTTGAATCTATTAATATTACATGAAACCCTTGTTTATCCTATTGACTAATGCAATAACATAGATCTACATTAGCTAAATGCAAGATAATGCAATTCATAAGCTGAGTGAAGGAATTATATTTTAACTCTTCAACATAAAATATAAAGATGATTTGAATTTGATTTGATTTTACGTGGGTGGGGAAAGTGGATGAAAAACAAGTATGGACAATGAACTAATGATCATGTAGCTAATCAATGCCTCATCCATTAGGCAATTCATAAATCTCTTTCATGCATTTTGAATATCAAAGACACATATCCTATGCCAAGACTCCATATCTATCCATTTATTTTGTAAGTTGGATATCAATGTTCAATATAAATCCCATTCTTACCTAATATCCTTCTCAATAAACTTACAACCCTATTGATTTCCATGAAGCATTTACATAACCCATTGAATTATAAGCAACAATGAAACAACGTACAGTCTTAAGGGACTACAACTATGATCTAGACTCTTTATTCAAAGATCATAAAACATTGCAAATCATTGATAAAAGAGACAAAATCTAAAATGAAACTCAACACTTGATGTTATTTTTATTGATTTCCTTGAAATAATACATGAAAATGAATGAAATTGACTCACAAAATACCTAACAAACTAGACTATACAATAAACATATGTTGTCATACAAGAGAGAAAATGGTGGGAATGAGAAACGGATGGGATGGGAAGGAAGTATCATAGCCAAATCATAGCTTCATGGTCTAGAATTAGCACATCCTAGATACTTTCCATTCAGACTTCCTCAATTCCATAAACCATTTTTGCTTCCATTTACAATTCCTTACCTTTTCAACATTTTCCAACCTTAAATGAAAGAGAGAAAGATACATATATAGGATGAAAGAATTCAATCCTAACTAGAGATATTTTCATTTCACAAAAAATATGATTCCTCAATCATGACTCCAACTTCAATCCTAAAATTCAACCCAACTGAAAAAAGAGGTATCCATCATAACTGAAAATTGGAGGCAAATTATACTAGAATGGCATAATATTCTCAAAATTAACACAACAAACCTTTTACCAAGTGTTCATTTTCAATTTTTGCCAATCTCACTGACAAGGCCCAAATTTTACATTTCTGGCTATAACTTGAACCAATCACTTCTTGTGTGAAAAAAACTCCATAATCAAAAAGTTCATCGTCTCTCAATTTTGACGATACATAATATGCCTATATTCGCTTATCGAGAACTCCCAAAATCTTGATTTGAACTATAATTAAATCAAACTTTATTTAAATCTCTTATTCACATAGTTCTGAGGGAAAATATAATAAAATATTAAAATTTGCACATTTCAAAATTTCCCACCATTTTCCCTCTGGGTCAAACCTAGTTGACTGACCCTACCACATGTTGACATGTGATTGGTTGAATGCTGCTTTGTTATCTGACCCTTGCCACCTAGACACCATATGGCATGATCTTATTGGCCACCTACTTTTCCACATCATCATACCACATCATTATGACACATCATTGGTTTCTATGTTGCTATCCTAGTCAGCATTCTGGCACATTATCGCGACATAATGACCTTGTGAGATGTCATTTTTTCCATGTTAGCACCTCAAGAAGTATGTCATGTCTAAAGCCTCCACCATGTGTCAATTTTTTACTCATCCACCTTATTTCCACATGTTGATTGTTGGTTGGTTAGTGGGTCCATGAATTTTGTTGACATCATCAGTCGGCATGTCACACGGTTAACCTCCCTACAACTTTCCTTTGGCTACATGGTGACCATCATCAGATCCTGCTATGTGTCATCATCCTATGCCTCTAAATTTTGACTACCACATGTTACTTCAAGATTCATTCTCAGCACTGTTATTGGGTCCCACAACCTTCTTGATGGATTTTTGGCTTTTCCAAGAGGTCGCCATGTTGCTTGTCGAAAAACCTCCCCTCTTCTAGTGGTGACATGGTGACCACTGAATTCTGGCAAGTTTTTTATAGCATCTTTTGGTCATGCTAATTTCATCATCTTGAATTGCATTTTCATTCAAAACATTTGGCATTGTGCCAGTTAGCCATCCATGTTGGGCCCCTCTATCTAGCCTACGACATCCCAAAATGGGGTTGTCTTTAAGACATTACATGTTATGTGTGGAAATGAATACAAACACTATAAAAATTCTCCACCCACTCAATGTGGGACTAAAAATTTTCATGGTTTTCCCCTCTATTATGCATTTCTATCGTGACGACTCCCCTACACATCCCTGCATATGGCATTCTTCTCCCATACTGTTGTTATGCATACTGGCCTTTATTCCAAATAGGCCATTGACTTGCAACAAGGAAAAGGACAGCTCCTCTTCATGTATCAACTTCCACCATAGTCAACCTCTACATCTAGTCTGTGTGTGACTTCCTCTCAGATTTTCAAAATTGACTTCCATGGGGAGCTCTACTTGGATCATTTTCATGGGCTTCTTTTGTATGGTGTGTCCCTCTCCTTGCATGTCATCCTCCTCAAATAAAATGCATCCCCTACCACTTCTCTACATGAGTTGCTAGAGATGAATTCAATTCCTTGTAGGGTTTCTTTATTGCCCTCTTCTAAGTCTATTGTCACCTTTGATGTGCTCTCAACTTAAAACACCTATGGCTTTCTCCTTTACAACAACTTTTAAAGTGTACCATCTCTAGCATATTTGGTTTTGAAAATTACTCATTTCTTGCACCATCATGATGCCAAAGGAAATGAGCACAACCTGGTTTAGTACACATCTTTAGGCATATGATTTCTAAATATAGAATATCTAAACATTCCACCATATACAATTTTACGTCATCCTAATCGATTCCATACTTGACTTTTGAGCTCTATATCTTGCAATCTATTTTGCTCAATAGATATTCTAAAAGAATATTTTGAATAGAAATTATAGTTGGGTTTCCTTTTGAGTTAGATGAACTTCACTAATAAAAAAAGCTTTGGTATCACATTACCTCTCTGCATTAAATAAGTCATGTTGACAAGATAGGTATTCCTCAATATGCAAGAAGGAAAACAACGTGCAACAACTAATGCACAGAAGTCATAAATATTTTCATTTTTTGATTAAAACATGAGAACCAATCCTCAAGTAACTACTAAAATTTAATTTTCCATTACTTCCCATGAAAAAATCACCTGAATTTTATAAGACAAGTCAAGGATTTGAAATGAAATGCCTGAAAGAATCCAAATCAAAGTCACTAGCATATAGGAGTCTAATGTCACATTATGGTAAAAGATTTGTGGTTTGTGTGTAGGAATACCCTACATTTGATGATGCTTTATAATTGACTAAAATAAAGGCCTACTATTTCTATTTTGGCTTCTATTAGAAATTTCAAGAGAATTATGCACAATCTAGGTGGTGTTTACGAGAGCTGCTACAAGGCCATGGAACCATAGGAGGGATCGAAATACTTTAGGAGCAACTCATTAAGATTCGAGGCACTTATTTCATTTTTTGGAAATGATTTGTGCTGTGAATACTTAAAACTAGCATTTGGTTATGGATATCCATGCATGAACATTGTGATCATTATTGTAATCACCCTGATTAGATGTTTTCAATTCCCCATTATTACATTCATCTCATGGAATCAGTCAGGCCCTAAATGGGTTCAACTAAAAAAAAATCATTTTAGAACAACTGATATTCCAAACTAGTCCATTGAACCTTTCTTTCTTATTAGAATCAAGTTTGACCATTGAACAATCAATTAAAACTCATTTTATCATTAATCTACAAAGTGTGATTTTTTGCTAACAAGGCCTATCGACTAGTTTTAAAAATTGACCCAAAAAGATAACTGGACTCTAAAATCAAACACGCTGATTCTCTATTCTAAACACTTGTACCATGTCGAATCTTTTCTCATGAAGAATTCTCAGTCAAAATATATTGATTGTCGAAGTTGCCTTCTTAGAACTGCTTGTAAGAAAACATGTCAAAAAACCACAAAACATGCTTAGATTTGGCTTTTAAAACTAGGCAAACTGACACTTGGGAAAATTAGGGCATTAGTTCATTGTTATGAGGACAATATAGAGCAATGATTTGGGCTCATGATGAATAACTGGGTGTGAATGGTGAGTGGTCAAAGTGAGCTACTCAAATTTGTAGATTGGAAGAAATGTTAGAAATGTGTTTTCTTTGTAAATGGAATGGATCTGGGAAAGTATGCAAACGAATTCATCAAGACTTGAAAATTGGCATACTTAATATATTTTCATAGTATAACATAGTGGTACAATCTGTTTGATCTAATCTAATATCATAGATTCGGAGATATGACATCACGAGTAGGGGTACTGACCAATTTGCATTTCTTGAGGATTTTTCATAAGCTCAAAATTGAAACATAGAAAGTCTATAATGTCCCCACTTTAACATATAACTTAAATAATAAATAAGTATTATATATTAATATTAATATTAAAATAATAATATTATATAAGTAATATTATATTATAATCATGTAATAATATCATATTATATCGTATTATAATGGTAATATGAAAATAAAAATTAAATAATAATCTAATACAAAAAAATAATCTATTGATTCTAGAAAGGTAGGTATGATGTTTAATATGTTATTTAAATATCATGACATGTGTTATTTAAATTATTTTGATATTATCATCATATATATGTTAAGGTTCTTGTATCATTAATATATTAATATATATGATAGATGTTTAAATATGAAAACATAAGTATATGAAAAATTAATGGAAATATAGAGAAATTAAATGCAGAGTTAAATTTTATGTTGGTAGTACCACCACCATGAAAATTTTATAGATCGTATGGAGTGCACTATTGTAAACTAGGTACCACTAAGATTTAAAAAGGTACTTAGATAGAATGTGCAATTGATTTTACATAAACAAGACCATGCTACTATTCTAATAAAAATAGACAATGGAAAAAGAGAATAATATCAACAGACTGCTAGACTAGCGAAAATCAAATAGGTTTGAGAAACAAAAAAGGTGTGGCATGAGCCATGAAAAATGGTGTCCCACCACTCAATTGAAGTATTAAATATATTAAATGAGGTGTAGTGACCTATCATAGTTTAGTGACAATTGGTTTTACACCTGATATTACAAAAGAGTAAGTATGAGTCCATAGTGTATATTCCGAAAAAGAAAGAATTTAACCAATTACGATAGAAGGGAAAGCCATGTGATTAGATAGTACATAGGGGTCTATTTCTCATCCACATTATAATCTATTAAGATAGGGAGTTGGTGGAGGGAGAGGTGGAGTAATTTTGGGCACATGACAGATATCCTCTAAGGAACCGCTTGTAGCCTATTTCACGTGCCCTTTGCACCGTAAATCTACCATCTCAAGATGATCGTAATAAGGAGAGAGAAAGATTCCTATGCCAAATAATTATGTTCATTATATTAACACTCATTTTCTCATCCACATTATAATCTCTTAAGATAGGGAGTTGGTGGAGAGAGCGACAGACTAATTTTAGGCATATGACGGATATCCTCCAAGGAACCGCTTGTAGCCTGTTTCATGTGCCTTTTGCACTATAAATCTACCATCTCAAGATGATCATAATAAGGAGAGAGAAAGATTCCTATGCCACATAATTATGTTCATTAGATTAATTTTCGCGTCCCCATTATAATCTCTTAAGATAGGGAGTTGGTGGAGGGAGAGGCAGAGTAATTTTGGGCACATGACAAATATCCTCTAGGGAACCGCTTGTAGCCTATTTCATGCACCTTTTGCACCATAAATATACCATCTCAAGATTATCATAATAAGGAGAAATAAAAATTCCTATATAAAGAAATCTTCCAAATAATTATGTAAATGAGAAAAAAAGGATCATCACAAGACTCATCTTTCTTTGGAGCTATCATATGCTAATAATTATTTGTGTTTGCAAGATCTATGATCAAAAAGCATAATGGGAAGGTATATTTATAAATTATTCCCTTTACTCTAATTCATTTTGAAAAATAATTGTATAAGGAATCAATAAATAATTTATGATGTATCTGCATCGTGTATGCTTCGTGTCTTCATCTATCTGTATATGTTGGATACAATTGTTAATTGTGTATTGTCCTTGATGTTGCACAAATGTCATATCAGTCATTAGACAGAGTCTACTAAGCTCCCAAGGTTAACAAAGGAAAGTTAATTTCTACCAAGATTCCAAGGTTAACAAAGGAAAATTAATTTCTACCGAGCTTCCAAGGTTAAAAAAGGAAAATTAATGTCATTCGAGCTTCCAAGGTTAACAAAGGAAAGTTGAAGTCTACTGAGCTCCCAAGGTTAACAAAGGAAAGTTAATATCTACCAAGCTCCCAAGGTTAACAAAGGAAAGTTAATGTCTACCAATCTCCCAAGGTTCAAAAAGGAAAGTTAATGTCTATCGAGCTCACATGGTCAGCAAAGGAAGGTTAGTGCTAACCAAGCTCACTCAGTCTCCAAAGGATTTTTGCAGGGTTTGCAGTGTTTATTGAGCTTCACTTGGTTAACACTAGAAAACCATTCTGGAGTAGTGGTTACTGAGCTGGGTCAGACAGCAAAGGATTTTATTGTTTTGATATTAAGTTTAATTATTCCATGCGGCCAATTGATGTAATGATTTTTTTTTGTTATTGTAACCTATATTTAAGCCGACTTGATAATCTGAAAGGTATATATATAGATGTTCAAGTTGTAAACTAAAGTGAGAGTGAATATATGGATGAGGATGAAATAAGCGAATATTGAGTGAATTCTAATGAAGGATTAGATATCTTGGAGGAGCTGCAAAGTTGTATTCAATCATTAAGGATTCAGTAAAGTAGAAAAGAGATCTATAATTAGCAAAAGATAAGTTGCATATCATTTAGGTCACCTCATTGTTGCTTTCTAATCATTGTAACAGTGAATCTAGAATCTCTTAATAGAGTTGGTTTAACAGCCATTTTGTAAATCCTCTAACAAGGTGATAGTTCAGTTGAATTATTCTCAAGACCTCTAACCAGGCCACTCCTAACAGGGTGATTAAATCCTCTCACAAGGTCACACCTAACAGTGTGTTTTGTAACCTTTAACAGGGTTGGCTCCTAACAGGGCTCACTTCAGAAGAGTGAAAATTGGTGACTAGTTACTTGGTGGATTTTCCCATATTGGGTTTCCACATTAAATTCGGTGTCTCCTGTGTTCATTTATCTTAATCTTTGAAAGCATATTAATGACTATGAATGCTAGATAATTAGTAATTAGTTAATCTACTGAGTTACAGTATTCCTACACTGTTTACCAAGTATCAGCAGTAAGTAAAGACATCTAAGGGATTTATTTTTGGAATTGAATTTTGTGGTAACAGATTCACCCCTCCCCTCTCAATTACTTCATCTATATTTCAACAGTATAGTGTTTGCTTCATGTTTTCATTCATTAAAGGTGTATGTTTTGTAAACCTTCTAGGCTGTTTGTATGCAAATATGTTTGTATCTATGACAAAGCTTGTGTATGAAATATTTTTCTTGAGGGCAAGCAAATTCGAGAGGAGAGGACTGTAATGTCCCCACTTTAACATATAACTTAAATAACAAGTATTAAATATTAATATTAATATTAAAATAATAATATTTTACAAGTAATATTATATTATAATCATGTAATAATATCATATTATATCGTATTATAATGGTAATATGAAAATACATATTAAATATTAATCTAATACAAAAATAATGATATTATCATTAAGATATATCTTAATATAGTAATACTAATAATATCTTACAAGAAAAGAGTATTGAAATTATTGTTTAATAAATAGAACAATAATATTAAACCGAGTTATCTTATATAATGTCTATTATATAATTATCTTTGAACTATTATTATAATAGAATAATATATTATAATTAAATAGTATCATCAATAAATAAATCTTTATATGTTACATCATTATATGTTCATATTATTACATATAATAACTAATAATAAATATTATAATAATCGTTGTGACTCTACAAAGAGTCACAACCATTCTATCTCCATATAGAGGGGAGAAGGTAGGGAAGAAATAATTAGGCAATCAAACAAGATCGATGCAAGCTAGAATCTGACATAAGGAGATCAATAGACAAATAAAAAGAATATCGATCAAGAATAGAAAAACACATATTCATCAGAGATATCATTCAGTTGTAGAAATGTATAAACTAGCAACTATGATTATCTATCAGTGAGATCCAGAACTAGCATTGAGAAAGGACAAAGTATAGGGTGATCTAAGAAAAGGACATTATAGATAATTATCATCATATCAAGCAATCATTGGAATCATATTGGCAAGAATCAGGAGCAACAATGATTATGACTTTGCAGACTATATTTATAATTAGATACATATAGAATCACAATTAAATCAGAACTCCAACATTGAGTATCATTTAAGTTATCCAAAGTACCATTCCCAAAATATTATCAATTTGAGGATATAGAAGATACAACTTATATTTTCATTTTTGCATCCACCATTTGAACCATTCTTGATATAAGACATCATCAACTCTTTCCTAAGGAGCAATAGGCACAGCTTAAGAGAAATCAAGGAATCCTAAAGAATACATATTCGAAAATAGCAACCTTTATAAAGAGATCTGATGACATATTGAAGATTGAATGGTCAAGGTTAACAGTCAATGATAAATCAAGTTTATAATATATGTACTGACATGGATTAAACCAAAAACTATCATCATTAAAAATAGTAGGATAAGTCAAGGTTTCTCAATAGGTCACCAATAATACAAGATGTTTTATATCGCTAAAAGATACCAATGGAGTTGTGTAGTGTTGGTTGTGAATAATTACATGCATAGATGGATACTCAAAGACTTCCATGTTACCATATAACATCAAATATTGTTCAAGAAGGCAACAACTTACTTGGAATAGCTAATAGGATGATATGCACAGTGGGAAGGATATGAAACATCAAATCATGCCATAGACAATCAAACATACAATCCATCTATCATATGAAGACTAAAGGTGAAACAATTAAAGGTTTGTAATATATTGTAAAGGAAATTCAGTGGACACTTGATGACAGTATTGTGATCAGAAGATATTATTGGAGAAAATATGGCAAAAAAAGGAAACAAATTAAATGACCCCCCAAAATGGGTTCATTACAAAGTCTGTGACCTCTAAAATACAATGCAAAAGGAATTTTCTCATTTTGGTCAACTGGGTCAAAGTTATAACAAGTCAAACAGGACTTCTTAAAATTCAGAACAATTCACATCAGCATGACATCAATAAAAGACCAAATTTGAGGGATTCAAAACCTAGTCAAACGGATTTGAAATGACTCAAAATCTAAAACATAAGTTCTCTGGTATGGACACTAAATACTCCCAAAGTGATGATTCATGAAACATTACTGAGTGCAAGATATTTAGATGCAAACACAACCTCCTGTTGTTGTTTGACACTAAAACAATAAATGCAAATTTGAACATTGCTCAAAATGGGACTTCACAAAATGGATCAGAAGGGCAATTTATCATCATGGAAGACATAGACCTACTAAATACAAGGTGTTACAAACATTGAACACCTCTTAGGCTTCAAATGCATGATCAGGTACACATACATCAAAAAGTGCTTATGGGGCTTAAAATTTTCAATGGTACTCAAATTGGGAAGGCAATTTTGAGACCCAATAGTGGCTTTGTCTAGGGATGCATGTCCCTTATGGGCATGGCAAGGATTAAAATCTCTAGAAGAAGTAGACCATTCCCAAAACGTTTCTCTCCAACAATTTTATTGATAACAAGGAAACTACACTAACTGTACAAGGGGTAGCCTGAGGCCACCAAAACTTACTCAAACTTCTTACCTCTATCAAATACCTAATTTCCATTTTCATTTTGCTGAGGTAAGCTGAAAATTTCACTTTCATTTATTTTTCCATTTTCAACAACACCTTCTCTTAGCTCATCACCAAAACAAAATAATTGCCATCATTTTCATAGTGCATATAAAACTCAAAGACTATTTCATCATCATGCTCACTATGAGAAAAAACATCAACATGATTACAAAAACTAAACTAAGAATCAAAATCCAACAATGATTCATGCATGTTATCAATTAGAAACACAAAAACTTCATATTCTACACCATTCACCAAGTTGCATGTGCTAAAAACTTGCAACTCACCTTATGCCTCTGGCTGCAAAGAGTACAATGGATCTGAATCAAATTCATGAATCATGTCATCATATACCAAATCAGGTCTGAAACTCACTGAAAAATTATCATCATTGTCTTCAAGCAAAGGTTCAGCAAACATATCAAAAAAATCCTTATGAAAATTCCAATATGTAGGAAGTTTATTGGCATCAATATTCGCATCAAAGAAATTGTTAGAGACACATGTGAATGTGTTAAACTTATTAGCATAAGTCTCACCAACCTATAGAGAAGATTTAATTTCAGATTCATGTGCACTTTTTCAAATACTTCACTACATGAATCATCAAATCTCATCTCATGTAACTACAAATTATTATCATATACTCCATCCAAATCAGATAAAAAAATCAACTAATCTCTCAACATTATCAGTAACATCAATCACAGGAGTCTCTTTGTTAAGTGTTAAATCAGAATCAAGAGATATCAACAACCTCTCATTATTATCTGTATGACACAAATATGGTTTAACATTACTTATAATAGCAGTAAATAAGTCTCTACTGGTCTTCACTTCTTCAAATAAATCCCCATGCTTATGTTGAAAGTCCTTAAAAGAATAACAATGTTGATATGTAGGAGAATCAACACAGGGGTATACATCATACCTTATTTCATCCTTAAGAGATGCATGCAATAATAAAGGCAAATTTGAATCACACATTGATGCATACCTTTCAAACTCATGTTGTAACAATGCTGAAACCTCATCACTGTTCAACAGATCCCTTTCACAAATTTCTTCATCTTGATTGCAATCATATCATAAATAATCTGAAGAACTTATAAAAGCAACATCAATAGTCATACATTCTAAAAAATTAGCAGTACTCTCACAATATGTATCCTCTTCCCTACACCACATCTCAACATTAGATGTATCATTATATTCACTTTCATTATAAGAAGATATTTCAAGACTACTTTCATGACTTTTTTCATTTTCAAACAAACTATCATAGGATCATCACTTTCACTATGACTATAAGCATTCCCAATTTCAAAAATACAGTAACCATTCTTTTCTAAATAACATTCACATTCTCTAAATACTCTTCCAAAATACTAGATATTTTCAAATCTCTCTTTTGTTGTCCAATGTATTGAATCAGGCCTGAAAACTAATAAAAACATGAAAGCCCGTGATGATTCATTAGGTCTTTCTAAAATGGGAAGCTCTAAGATTTCCAACTTGAACTTCATGTAAAGTCAAATTACATCTAAATTAGCTACACTTCCCACATTCCTTTGGATAAAAGAAATGACATGACTAAGAAGCTTTCCATACAATATGAATAAATTGTCATGTACCTAGATACATAGCTTGACAAAAAATTATCAAATCTACAAGTTGAATTGATTTGAAAATAAAGTTTCTACCTCTTTATTCTAGTGTTTAAAATCACTAAATAAAGGCTATGATTTCTAAATTTTGACTTTCATGAAAAGAAGACATGAAAACCAAAATACCTCAAGCGTTGATGCAATATTTTTATCTGTTGATTTGATATGGGTGCATGTTGAAAATCCTTCACACCATTGATAAAAACACCATAGAGCATCAACAAGATTTTTATCTATTGATCTAATATGGGTGCATGTTGAAAATCCTTCAAACCATTGATAAAAACATCGTAGAGCATCAACAAGATTTTTATCTGTTGATCTGATATGGGTGCATGTTGAAAATCCTTCACACCATTGATAAAAACATAGTAGACCTACCATCTCCTTGCTAGAGGGTAAATAAATCACTTATGTGATTTACTTTTTACACTTCATTTTTTATAGCAGTAGATTGCAAACAACACTTTAAAAATTATCAAGAGTTTAAAACTTCCTTTTCAAGAGACTACCAAAAGCTTTAGATCTACCCCTACAATTAAACGTCCTTCAATATATTGCAATGAAATAAACTAAGAATAAACCTGTGTAGAGATTGAGAGTCACCACTCACACTTTGTGAGAAATTAAACATAATTTGTCACTTGAAAAATCTAAATCAGACCTCCATATGTAGGACAAATGCAAACCATCAAACCACTCTCATAGATTTACAAACACAAAAAGGGAACACAAACTTATGTTCATTCTTGACTCTGAATTTACAACAGCACTTTCAAAATAAAAATCTGGCTGAATTGATTAAAAATGAATTCTCTTAACAATACTATTTAAACTCAACCTCAAAGCTACTATTGCAAATGGATAAAACCTTACTGGGGTGCATTATTTGAGGTAATAAATTGGAAAGAACATCAAAGAACATACTACTATAACTTTTTCATGCACTTCTTCTATTGTATTGAATCTCTTCTTTTAAATTCTCAAGGTTTTTTTATCATTTAGATTCAATATAGTTCCTAGCAGACTCGCCATTTTTTTGGTGTTTCAAAACAACGCAATTCCAAATTACCCTAGTGAGAACAAGATACATCTAAGGGTAAAAAACTCCCATCTTCAACATTCCATGTCAAACACTGGGCCAACTATAAGGCTAGACCCTTCTTCTACTTTATGCTCTACAAAACCTAAATGAGTGTAACTCAAATTCACTTATATGGTACCAATGCTAAACATATTCTTGAATCTATTAACAAAAAATGAAACCCTTATTTCTCTTATTGACTCATGCAATAACATAGATCTACATTAGCTAAATGCAAGACAATGCAATTCATAAGCTAAGTGAGGGCATTCTATTTTAGGTCTTCAACATAAAATATAAAGATGATTTGGATTTGATTTGATTTTTTGTGGGTGGGGAAAGTGGATGAAAACTAGGTATTGACAACAAACTAATGATCTTGTAGTTGATCAATGCCTCATCCATTAGGCAATTCATAAATCTCTTTCATGCATTTTGGAGATCGAAGACACGCATCCTATGTCATGAATCCAGATCTATCCATTTACTTTGTAAGTTGGATACCAATGTTCAATCTAAATCTCATTCTTACCTAATATCCTTCTCAATAAACCTACAACCTTGTTGATTTCCATGAAGCATTTACATAACCCATTGAATTATAAGCAATAATGAAACAACATATAGCCTTAAGGGACTGCAACTATGATCTAGACTCTTTGTTCAAAGATCATAAAACATTGCAAATCATTGATAAAGGAGACAAAATCTAAAATGAAACTCAACACCTATTGTTCTTTGTATTGATTTCCTTGAAATAATATATGAAAATGCACGAAATTGACTCATATGATACCTAAAAAACTAGACTGTACAATAAACATATGATGTCATACAAGAGAAAAAATGGTGGGAATGAGAAATGGATGAGATGGGAAGGGGGTATCATAGCCAAAGCATAACTTCATGGTCTACAACTAGCACATCCCAGATATTTTCCATTTAGACTTCCTCAATTCTGTAAACCATTTCTGCTTCCATTTACAATTCCTAACCTTTTCAACATTTTCCAACCTTAGATGAAAGAGAGAAAGATACATATATAGGATGAAAGAATTCAATCCTAAGCTAGAGATATTTTCATTTCCTCTTTCATTTCACAAAAAATGTGATTCTTCAATCATGACTCCAACTTCAATCCAAAAATTTAGCCCAACTGGAAAAACAAATATCCATCATAACTGAAAATTGGAGCCAAATTATACTAGAATGGCATAATATTCTCAAAATTAACCCAACAAACCTTTTACCATGTGTTTTTACCATGTATGTAAGTGCATTTTTTATTTTTGCCAATCTCATTCGGAAGGCCCAAATTTTACATTTTTGCCTATAACTTGAACCAGTGACTTCCCATTTAAAAACAAACTCAATAATCAAAAATTTCATCTTCTACTAGTTATGGCGATATATAATATGCCTATATCCGCTTATTAGGAACTCTTAAAATTTTGATTTTTAAAATTGGGCTCCTGCTAGGCTTCATGTAACATATTTGCAAAAATTTGATATTTTATAATGTTTGAACTATATTATTAAATCAAACTTTATTTATATCTCTTCTACCCATAATTCTGAGGGAAAATGTAATAAAATATTAAAATTTGCACTTTTCAAAATTTCCCACCATTATCCCTTTGGGTCAAACCTTGTTGGCCAGCTCTGCCACATGTCAACATGTGATTGGTTTACTGCTACTTTGTCATCTGAACCTTTCCACGTGGCATCATCCTATTGGTCACCTACTTTGCCATATCACCATGCCACATCATTGGTCACTATGTCCTTATCCTAGTCAACATTCTGCCACATCATCACAACATAATGACCTTGCAACATGTGTCATTTTCTTCATGTCAACACCTCAGGAAGTGTACCACATTTGAAGCCTCTTCTATGTGTCAATTTTTGATTCATCCACCTTATTGAAATGTGTCAATTGCTAGTTGGTCAGTGGGTCCATGCATTCTGCTGACATCACTGGTCACCATGTCGCGTGGTTAACCTCCTTGCAACT
Organism: Cupressus sempervirens; assembly: GCA_028749045.1. Taxonomy (NCBI): domain Eukaryota; kingdom Viridiplantae; phylum Streptophyta; class Pinopsida; order Cupressales; family Cupressaceae; genus Cupressus; species Cupressus sempervirens. Next base: position 486,741,394 of record CM053789.1, read on the forward strand.
TTCCTTTGGCTACATGGTGACCATCATTGGATGCTACCACATGTCATCATGTTGTGCCTCTAAAATCTGACCACCACATTTTACTTCAAGATTCATTCTTAGCACTACTCTAAGTCCCACAACATTCTTGATGGATTTCTAGGCTTTTTGGGAGGTTGCCATATCGCTTGTCGAAAAACAACCAATGGATATTGGCAAGTTTTTTTTGGCATCTTCTAGCCATGCTAACATCATTATCTTGAATCATGTGTTCTTTCAAAACTTTGGGCATTGTGCCAACTGGTCGTCCATGTTGGGCCCCTCCATTTAGCCTACAGCTTCCAAAAATAGGGTTGTATTTAAGACATTAAGTGTTATGTGTGGAAATCTATATAAATACTATAAAATGTCTCTACCCACTCAATGTGGGACTAAACATTTTCATGGTTTTCCCCTTTGTTCTGCATTTCTATTGTGACGACTCCCCTACACATCCCTGCATATGACTTTCTTCTCCCTTGTCATTGTTATGCATACTAGCCTTTATTCCAAATAGGACATTGACTTGCAACAAGGAAAAGGACACCTCCTCTTCATATATCGACTTCCTCCATAGTCAACCCCTGCATCTAGTTTGTGTGTGACTTCCTCTCTATTTTTCAAAATTGGCTTCCACAGGGAGCTCTATTTGGATCCTTTGTGTGGGCCTCTTCTGTATGATGTGCTCCTCTCCTTGCATGTCATCCTCCTCAAAGAAAATTCCTCCACTGATGTTGTTCTATATGAGTTGCTAGGGATGAATTAAATGCCTTTTAGGTTTTCTTTGTTGCCCTCTTCTAAGTTTTTTGTCACCTTTGATGTGCTCTCAGCTTAAAACACCTACAACTTTCTCCTTTACAAAAACTTTTAAAGTGTATCATCTCTGGGATATTTGGTTTTGAAAATTACTCATTTCTTGCACCATCATGATGTCAAAGGAAATGAGCACAACCTACTTCAATACACATCTTTAGGCATATGATTTCTAAATACAAAATATCTAACCTTTCAGCTGAATACAACTGCATGTCATCCCAATTGATTCCATACTTGATTTTTAAGCTCTATATCTTGCAATCTGTTTTGTTCAATAGCTATTCTAAAAGAAGACTTTGAATAGAAATCATATTTGTGTTTCCTTTTGAGTTAGATGAACTTAACTAATAAAAAAAACTTTGATATCATGTTAGCTCTTCATGTTAAATAATTTATGTTGACAAGGTAGGTATTCCTTGTCACATGAGAAGGAAAATAATGTGCAACAACCAATGCACATAAATCATAAACATTTCCATTTTCTAATTAAAACAAGAGAAGCAATCTACAAGTAACTACTAAAATTTAATTGTCCATTACTACCCATGAAAAAACCACCTAAATTTTATAAGCCAAGTCAAGGATTTGAAATGAAACTCCTAAAAGAATCCAAATCAGAGTTGCTGGCATGTTGGAGTTTGATGTCACATTAGGGAAAAAGATTTGTGGTTTGTGTGGTAGGAATACCCCATATTTGATGATTCTTTATGGACTGAAATAAAGGCCTATTATTTCTATTTTGACTTCTCTTATACATTTCAATAGAATTATGCACAATCTAGGCAGTGTTTATGAGTGCTGCTATAGGGCCATGGAACTATAGCCAGGATTGAAATACTTCGAGAGCAACTGATTAAGACTCGGGGCACTCCTTTCATATGTTGGAAATGATTTGTGCTATGAATACTTAAAACTAGCATTTAGTTATGGATATCCATGCATGAACATTGTGATCATTATTGTAATCACCCTAATTAGACATTTTTAATTCCCCATTGTTACATTCATCTCATGGAATCAATCGGGCCCTTAATGGGTCTGGCTAAAAAAAAAATTGTTTCCAAACAATTGATATTCCAAACTGATCCATTGAACCTATCTTTCTTATTAGAATCAAGTTCAACCACTAAACAATCAATTAAAACTAATTTTATCATTAATCTACAAAGTGTGATTTTGAGCTAATAGGGCCTAATAGCTAGTTTTAAAAACTGACCAAAATAGATAATTGGGCTCTGAAATTAGACACATTGATTCTCTATTATGCACACTTGTACTATGTCAAATCTTGTCTCATGATGAATTCTTAGTTAAAAGATATTGACTATCCAAGTTGCCTTCTACGAACTGCCTGCAAGAAAACATGTCAAAAAACCACAAAACATGCTCGGATTTGGCTTCTAAAACTAGGCAGACTGACCCTTGGGTGCATGAAAAATGGGGCATTGGTTCACTGTTATGAGGACATTATAGATCTACAATTTTGGCTCATGATGAATAACTAGGCACAAATGGTGAGTGGTCAAAGTGAGCTATTCAAATTTGCAGATTGGAAGCAATGTCAGAAAAGTGTTTTTTTACAAATGGAATGGACCTGGGAAAGTATGTAGATAGATTCGTCAAGACTTGAAAATTGGCACACTTAAATTATTTTCATAGTATAACATAGTGGTACAATCTATTTGATCTAATCTATCATAGATTCAAAGATATGACATCATGAAAAGGGGTACTAACCAATTTGCATTTCTTGACACTAGTAAAACATCACAAATTGCATTTGGAATCACATTCAAAAACTGATCGAACGGATTCATCATAAGCTCAAAATTGAAACATATAAATTCTCTAACCTCTAAAATACAATATAAAAGAAATTTTCTCATTTTTTTCAACTAGGTCAAAGTTATAACAAGTCAAATAGGGCTTCCCAAAATTTAGAACAATTCACATCAGCATGACATCGATAAAAGACCAAATTTGAGGGATTCAAAACCTAGTCAAATGGATTTGAAATGACTCAAAATTTGAAACATAAGTTCTCTAGTATGGACAGTAAATACTCCCATAGTGATGATTCATGAAACATTACTAGGTGTAAGATATTGAGATGCAAACACAGCCTCCTGTTATTGTTTGACACTAACGCAAAAAATGCAAATTTGAACACTGCTCAAAACGGGACTTCATGAAATGGCTCAAAAGGGAAATGTATCATCATGGAACACATAGACCTACTAAATACAATATGTTAGAAATATTGAACACCTCTTATGCTTCAAATGGATGGTTGGGTACACATGCATTCAAAAGCACTTATGGGGCTTAAAATTTTCAATGGTACTCAAATCAGAAAGGCAATTTTGAGTCCCAAAAATGGCTCTATTTGGGGATGCATGTCCCTTATGGGCATGGAAAGGATTCAAATATCTAGAAGAAGTAGACCATTCCCAAAACTTTTCTCTCCAACAATTTTATTGATAAGAGGGAAACTACACTAATTGTACAAGGGGTAGCCTAAGGCCACCAAAACTTACTCAAACTTCTTACCTCTATCAAATACCTAATTTCCATTTGCATTTTGGTGAGGAAAGCTGAAAATTTAACTTTCATTTATTTTTCCATTTTCAACAACAACTTCACTTAGCTCATGAGCAAAACAAAATAATTTCCATCATTTTCATAGTGCATATAAAACTCAAAGACTATTTCATCACCATGCTCACTATGAGAAAAAAACATCAACATGCTCATGATTACACAAAATGAATTAAGAATCAAAATCCAACAATGATCCATGCATGTTTTCAATCAGAAATACAAAAGCTTCATATTCTACACCATTCACCAAGTTGCATGTGCCAAAAACTTACAACTCACCTTGTGCCTCTGGATGCAAAGAGTACAATGGATCTGAATCAAATTCATGAATCATGTCATCATATACCAAATCAGGTCTGAAACTCACTAAAAAATTATCATCATAGTCTTCAAGCAAAGGTTCAGCAAACATATGACAAGAATCCTTATTAAAATTTCAATTTGTAGGAAGTTAATTGCCATCAATATTCATGGAACATATAAGAATGTTGAATGCAAGGTGTTAGAAACATTAAACACCTCTTAGGCTTCAAATGGATGGTTGGGTACACATGCATCAAAAAGCACTTATGGGGCTTAAAAATTTCAATGGTACTCAAATTGGGAAGGTGATTTTGAGTTCCAACAGATCATTGGGAAAACCCCAGTGGGAATGATGCCCACAAGATGATGTACTAATATAAATATTCCTTGTTAGAGGATGGACCTTGTTATGAGTCAATTACAACATTTGGAAAATATAATTCCCTATTAGGAGACTTTGAATCTGTGTTAGAAGATTCCAGCACTGTTAGGAGTTGTACCAACCCCAGTAGGAGTTCTAGAAGATAGAAGGACCCATTGTCCAACCAAATTCTAGGGCAAGCCCATTGAACTCATTGTTTGACCAATCTCTCAACTATTCCTTGTAGAATAATTGTGTGTACTATACTTTAACTTCTTTCCTATGTCCTATCAACTAGACCAATCAATGTAAGACCTTTTAAAATTGGTCACGAACCTTAGATCCAAGTATCAAACTTTAGATCACATAATAAAACCTCAGAAATGAAGTTTCATTCACTTCCACTCTACTCTAATTATCTTTGAATTCCACTCTTCAATCATTCACATTCATCCATACTTACTCCATGATAAAGGAAAATGTCCTTCCTTTACTGAATCCATAAAACAATTCCCTAAGTCAGTTGTTACACCTTCTCAATTAATTATTATAGGACCACATTAAGAACATGTTACACTTAGCAATAACATTAATCTTTCTCCTTGAAACTTGAATAATGTTCTATACACATAACATTATGATGAGCAAGCTTGTTCATATCATCATCAACATGTCTTCTTCACATCTTTAACTTCAGCTTCACAAAGTAAATCTACTAAAAGATATATAAACTTTACCAAAACATGCCTCTATAAAGTCTATCTTAGAATAGTGTTCATTGAAAGTTGCATAATTTCTTCTAGATTAATGTCTTATGCTTTTTAGGTTATCTACGTATACTAGACACATAGTCTAATCTCTCGTTAACCTTGCCACTAAAATTACTCAATGATCTGTCAGTACCAACTTGATCTTTATTGTCGTTCTTCTGTCAATTGCCATAAAAAATTGCTATGTTTACATCAATGACAAACACAGTCATGAATGTAACATATCATCATGATAATGATCTAATCATGTTTCTACAATACTCCCCTATAGGAATATCATCAACATTCATGCTTCCAATAATCTCCCCCTTTGGCATTGATGACAACATAGATGAAAAACATCTAGTTCCAAGAATACCAACTACAAAAGACTATTAACCTTTCTATTCAAATCCTCTTAATCAATCATTCTCCCCTATTGATATACCTCAATGTGCTTTACATAAAACTATCTTTTCATGTTGTACTTTCTTACTATTTTACTTCTTTCAAACATGTTGTACTTGTTCTTTTTTTTCATGTTGTACTCCTCCCCCTTGAAATCAACATCAAAGGTTTAAGCAACCATCAAAATTTGCAATGGTTGATTCTTAATTAGTTGAAGTGTCCAAAGAAACTCATCAAAAAAAAATCCAACAAGAGTCTTAGATGACTTTGTCCATCACAAATACTCCCCCATACATAGGAAGCACCAACATTTAGTCTAGACAAACAATAGTGATCTATTACACTGGACTGATGGATTCTTGCATCTTCTACTCTAATGTAGGAAGGGGCATAACCCCTAGCATACCTCACAAATACTCAAAAGTCACTTTGGGAAGAGGCTTAGTGAAAATATCTACAATCTTCTCTTTAGTTCTCACATACTCCATTCTAATTTTTTTTCTACAAATTTCTCTCTCAACATGTGATACTTGATAGAAATGTGCTTGGTCTTAGAATGCAACACTAGATTCTTAGACATATCTATTGTGCTTGTGTTGTCACAATGTATAACAATAGTTTCACTGAATTCTATCCTTATATTCTTTAGCATCTGCTTCATCAAAACAACTTGATTACAATTTTTTGTTGCTACAACATATTCTACTTCTACTATACTTTTTAAGGTATAATCCTACTTGTTGCTTAGCCAATAAACTAATCTTCCTCCAAGAAAGAAGGCTTCACCACTAGTGCTCTTTATGTCATCCATACTTTTTGCCTAATCAACATTAGTATAAGCATATAGAGTGGTATCATTAGATTTATCATACCACAATCTAAACTAAAGTGTTGCTTTCACGTATCAAAATATTGTTTTGACTGATACATAATGTGCTTCTCTAGGATCAGCTTGGAATCTAGCAACAATTCCAACTACATTTTCTATATCTAGCCTTGTGTGAGTCAAATATTGCAAACCTTTGATCATAGATCTATACTTCTTCTACTCAACAGTAGGTGTCTCATCCTTTGTAGATAACTTGTGTCTAGTTACCATAGGTGTTCCAACAAGTTTACATGTTTCCAAACTAAACCTTTTTAGTAAATATTTCAAATACTTAGTCTGAGAAATAAAGATTCCTTCTTTATCCTACACAATTTGAAATCCTAGAAAATACTTCATTTCTCCTATCATACTCATTTCAAATTCCTTCTTCATTTCTTCTAAAAACTTGTCACTTTCATCATCATTTCCTCCAAATATGATATCATCAACACATATTACCAAAATCATAAATCCATTATCCATTTCTTTCCAATAGAGATTACTACCTAGCATACCTTTACTATTTCTAGGCTTTGTCAAATTCTTGTCTAACATTGCATACCAAGTTTTGTGTGATTACTTCAAGCCATAAAATGCTTTCTTCAACCTGTATACTATGGCCTTTTCGTTTGTTAAAGGACAACCTTTAGATTGTTCAATGTATACCTCTTCTTCAAGTTCTCCATTTAGAAATGTTAACTTGACATCCATCTAATATCCTTTGAATTTATTTTATGTTGTATATGCTAAAAATAACCTTACTACTTCAATTCTTGTCATAGAAGCATAGGTTTCATCATAGTTTATTCCTTCTTATTGTGAGTAACCTTTACATACCAATTGTACCTTGTTCCTTACAACTTCACCTTGTTTATTTATCTTGTTCCTTAATACCCATTTACTTCCTATCACATTCTTATCTACTAGTCTCAAGACCGATTCCCATGTCTCATTGTTTACTATCTAATCTAGTTCCTCTTTCATAGCTTGCTTCCAATAGTCATCTTTACATGCTTCATCTGCATTCTTCGGTTCGAATTGAGATAGAAAACATAGTTCTTAATTTATTTTTCTTCTTTTCATCACACCTTTATCTCTGCTTCTGATGATCTAATAGGGTTGATGATACTTTATCATATCCTTACATGAAGTAGGAGTTGTTATCTCAACTCTTGGCTATGCTAAAGTTTTCAATATTTCTTCTTGCCTTAGCTCTCCTTCATTCTACAAATAATTGTTAGTTTCAAGGAATAATTCATCATGTCTTGGTTTAGTAACAACATCATCATCCGAATTGTAATCAACTATTCTTTCTTGTATCCTAAATTTCTCATCAACTCTTACATTTGCACTTTCCATAATAGTCTTAGTTCTTAGATTATAACATCTATAAGCCTTACTTTTCAATGAATAACCAAGAAACATACCTTCATCACTTATAAGATCAAATTTACCAATATCATCATCTCTTTTCACATAACACTTGTAATGACCAGAAATTATGAAATATTTAACCATAGGTGAGTGACCAAACCATAGTTCATAAGGAGTCTTATTTGTGTCTTTCCTGACTTGCACTTTGTTCATAGTCTAGACTATTGTATTCATAGCTTCTCTCCAAAAAATCTTGGATACATCATGCTATAAATAGATAATACTAAGAGGGGGGGTGAATCAGTATTTTCAATCTTTCTTTCCGCAACTAAATTTTATTATTTACTTTTCCACACGCATAAGAGAGAGAACCAATATTGCAAAAATAAATTAACAACCATACAAGAGGATAACTCATAACACCATATTTTGTTAACTAGGGAAGCCCTGGCCAAGGGGAACCCTGGTAGGAATGGAACCCATAGAATGGTTCACCATATAAAGAATCTGGTTAAGGATATTGACCCTGTTAGGAGTCTATGAAGAATGTATAGTGTCTCAAGTCCCTACTAGGAGACTAGGCCTTGTTAGAAGCCTCAAATATATTAGGAGTTTCCTCAACCCTATTAGGAGTTTCCTCAACCCTATTAGGAGTTGGTAGAACATATACAAATATGTGCAAGAAGAGCCCATTACCCTAGCATGCAAGTATAAAAATAAGTTCTTCAAGAGAATAGATATACATAGAAAAATGGATCACTTGTTGTACTATGAGAATTTTTTGAATGTGAGTAACTGCACATTACTGGATTACTTTCTATACTTTTCAATTCTTCTAATTATCAATTCTTCACAGAAAGAGTAATTGTGCATATATCAAATTGCATCATATCTTGCATCACATATCATTACTTTGCATGGCATTCATTAATTCATATTGCACACTAACTTCACAACTGAAGTTCATTACTTATACCAAACATATTGATAAATTCTTCCTTAGCTCACATATCATTCTTAGAGTCAGCTCATTAAGAAATAATAATTAAAACAATTGTTCAAGTCATTTAACACATTCTACTGACATGCTCTGTTCTACACTTTACCATCACTGCATCACTATTTCCTTCATAACTTGAACTCAGTTGATCGTACAAACATGCACAATGGTATGCATCATCAATGTGTTGTCATGCATCTCTGGTTAACTACACAAGAGAATATTCCAAGGGAATATTCCACTATCTTCAAATCTTCTCATGTTGCTGTAACACTGTCTAATACTTAGATAATTTTCCTTCACGAATAATCATGACTAATTTGCAAAAAAAATATTTTTCTACAAATGACAACCATATAACTTACCTTATATGATTTATTTTTCATATTGCCAGCAATAGATCCCCTTTTGGCATTGATGGAAACATTTTGGGAAAATTGGCTAAGTCCCAAACATGTTGTCATACCAATCAAAAAAAAAACCATAAGACAAATAAAATTTGTATTCATGTTTTGAGAGGATTACATCCCTTATAACTCTGATTATAAAGTTTTCTTAAAGCAAAACTTACTACTATACTTCAAAATATAACTATCAATTACACTTTTCCTTATTTCTCTGCCTTACAATTACATTTTTTTGTATTTCTCCCCCTTTGATTATTGGAAATATAGGAGTAACTGGGGGTTGAATTAGTTACCACTAAAATAAATCCCAAATCCCTTAGATGTCAATAATAAACTTTAGACTAAGAAAACTAATTATTTCTATTACTCGGTAAACACATAGAAAATGTTGTAACTTGGTAAATGCAGAGTGTAAATTACTTTTGGTAGATCTTTAAAAAGTAACAGTAATTAATTTTCAAGCATGAGAGAAATAACATGAACACATGAGACACTAGGATTTAATGTGGAAACACAATATGGAAAAAATAACTAATGTAACTAGTTACTATTTGTCACTCTTCTGAAGTGAGTCCTATTAGGAGCCAACCTAGTTAATGGTTACAAAACACACTATTAGGTGTGACCTTATTAGAGGATTTGATCACCCTGTTAGGAGTGGCCTTGCAAGAGGTCTTAAAAAAATTCAATCAAATTGCCACCTTGTTAGAGGATTTACACCTGGCTATTAAACCAACTCTATTAAGAGATTTTAGATGACTGCTACAATGGTTAGAGAGTAATAATGAAATGACCTAATTGTGATGCAGCTGAATTACTGAATCTAGATCTCTTTTCTACTTTAACTTGATAATTCCTGATCGAATATTACTTTTGTATTCCACAAGGATACCTACTTATCCTTCAAGTTTTCTCCCTCTTGTTTCTTCTTAATTCAATCAACACACTTGCACACTTACAAGAAATCTCCACTTGACCTTTTATTTATACCTTCTAGATTGTTAAGTCAGATCAATACAAATTAGAATGACCATTAATTATTACCATAGTTGGCTAGACCCCATACTTAAAATAATTAAGCTTCTCATGCCAAAACAACAAAATCTTTTATTAGCCAACCCTACTCAATAAACACTAGTTCTAAGATAATTTCTTGCGTTAACTAACAGAAGCTTAGTTAACACTGCAAACTTGCAAAAATCCTTTGGTAACCGAGTGAACTCAATTAGCACTAATTCTATCCAACTTTCCTTTGTTAACCATAAGAAATTGGTTAGCCCTATTTTCTACGAGAATTCCTTCAACACCTGGGTGAGCTCGGTAGACACTATCTTCATAGAGTAAACTTCAAGAATTCTTAGTAGACCAGGAAAATTGACTTGCTGGCCAAGTGATCTCAGTAAGCACTAACTAACAAATGATATGACATTTGTGTGACATCAAAGACAACACAAAATTAGACAATTGTATCCTACATTGACATCAATGAAAAAGGTGCCAATAAAAGGAAAAGAGAAAGAAATGTCAAAAACTACATCAAAACTTGGAGAAACAATCACTGAAATCATTTCTCAACTATGCAAAGTGTTTCTTCCAACTATCTTTCAGTGCATTAGATACACCGATTAGCACACATAAGGCATATGTGGCTAACTTTGCTTCATTCAAATCTATAGCCACGAATTTTTCATATGAGGAATTTGTTGCCAAGCATTCCTCCAACTAATTTTCTAGCAGTGTTACCTATGGTGATAAGTGATCTCTCAAAAGAGTGAATTTTTTTAGAAATTTCTCCTTTTCTTCCTATAAATCCTTGATGTTGTTATGAAGTGCTCTCATTTTATGCTTAATGGTATCTAACTTTTGATTCTATTTCAGAAAGTTTTCAATGAGCGTCTAAAGCTCAATTACCTTTTCTTTGATTTGATCATCAAAATTGTGAAGATGCATGTATGCCAAGTTGCACTTAGCATAAGCTGGTTGTCCTTCTTCTATACTCTATCTTAATTCCTTAATGCATACATTCAAACTTTCTATATCATGCCTTATATTTGTACATGTGGCATTAAGGAGTTTACCATTGTGATCCATTTGTGCTAAAATTGTAGCTACATTAGTAAGTGTTGTGAACTCATCATCAAAAATTTTACAAAAAATTGTTGTGCTCTGTTTAATATCTACAATTGTGTCAATAGGACTTATAGTCTTTTCCATTATGTCCAGAACTGAAGTCGAAGTCTTTTAAATGGACATGATTGATTTCTTCTTCTTAAGAAATTTACTCAAAGAAGATATGAGATTTTGTGCTTCATCATCTTCATCTAACTAAACTACTACTTCTATGACCACTACTACTTGAGTAGGTGGTGTAGAGGGTGTTGTTGTTGTAGTTGCTAAGGGCACACTTGAAGTAGTTTCTTAAATGCTAGATTTAGCTTTCTTCAGAAAAGATGCATCTCTTTTCTTTGGCTCCTAATCTTCTTCTTCATCAGATGAGCTACTATAATCCACAATATTGCCAACAATGTTGGAACTAAAATCCTTAAATGGGTCCTCGGTTCTATCAACTATCACATTAGTGTTATCCACTTGCATAGATTCACTATCAATGGTGATATGTTGCGAATCATTGGAAATTGGTGTTCTCATTGGTTGCTCAAAACAATGAGGTGGACTTCATGTAGTAGGACTTGCTTCCTCTATCTACGCACAATCCTCAGATTTTTTAGAGCTTGCCTTCTCTAGCTGCACAATCTTTTCTAGCATAAGGCTTGCCATTTTTGGTTGTGCACTCTTCTTTGGCATAGGGCTTTCCATTTCTGGTTGTGCACTCTTCTTTGGTAAAGTAGTCATGTATGTGACTATTGCCTTTTGAGTTTCTTTATTTACTTCATAATTTCCTCCCATGAGGAGAATGAATCTCTTTTTATTCCTTAGTAGTGGTGCTATTCCTTTCAGAATTTATGTTAACTCTTCCTCATTATTTATAGTACATATCTTTTTCAGCATATTAATTCTTATTTGTTTGTCTCCCTCTATCACTCTGCCTATTTTATTTAAATGTCCATTGTACAGATCTTCTAGTATCTAACCTTTTATACTATCAAACCTTTTATCTTTAAGAATCATATGCCTAACTACAACATTCTCTAGCTATCTTCTATCCATGGGTGAGAGTACAAAGCTCTATCACCTTTCATGTTGACTACTCAAAATGACTAAATTTGTGTATTTCTATCTAAAAGTTATTTTTTTTCAAACATATCATCTTTTTAAATTTATTCTAGCTAAGTTGTATATGGTCTCACACTTTCCAATTAGAAATGTCTATTAAATGCATGTTTTATAGTAGGTAGTATCAAATTACCAAAGAAATTAATTTATTTCAAAAAACTGGCATTTCAATAACTCTTACTATTTTTTATGATATTTTTCTAATAATATATAAACACCATTTTATAGAGCTCAAAGTCAAGAATATTATAATATAGAGTTCATAGTGTTTTAATTAGATATAGTATATTGTAATTAAAAAATTCTACAAGTATACATTTTAACACTCAAGAAGATGTTGATTTTGAGAAAGAAAAAATAGTAAATTATATTAGAAAAATTTAAAAATTATATGACATTCCAGAGGAGACAGAGTCCTCTTCAAGAATCTATAATTTTCCTTTTGGTTGCAATAGATTTATTTTTAAAAATGTTGTGGGAGATGAAAACTATCAATTTGAATAAGTTGAAATTTCAATCATTATAAAAGAGAAAATATAGGTCTAAAGTCAATTTTTGTTTTTGATTATTCTAGATACATATATTATCTATAGCATAATCTGATATCAAAAGGAAATAAGTTTATTTCATTGTAGATATGTGGTGGGAACTAGACCTCTAATTTCCAGTGTTTTTTAGCAACTAAAAATTTACCTTTAAAAAAAAGGAAAATCTATCATTTCTTATTGCAAATAATTATTTAAATTATAACCCTAAAATTCATTCATTTTTGCACATTTTATTAGTTTACTAGATTTTCAAATTCTAAATAATAATACAAGATTTTAGTCATTGAAGTTGAATAGTTATAATTTTGCTAGCCTTTTTCTTTGTAAAAGGGTGACATAGGTTTGTATGTTTACTCCCATATTATTGTACAAATCATAGTATATGTTTAATTGCACAAAATTATTGTCACTAATAATTTGCATACTGAGATCTCTACCTTGGGTTTCCATGCCTTTCATCTGGCTAAGGTCTTTGCTTCCTAATTAGCTAGCTAAACTGGTCTATCACCAATCTCTTCTTCTAATTCAAAAGAACTAATTTGCAAATTTCTTCTCTTCTTGCTTGGGCCACTTGTAGTCTACTTGGCTCTCTTCTTAGGACTTGTGGTATTTTCAAGCCTTGTAGACTTCCTAGGTTCTAGCACTTCCTCAGTCTTTGTTGGATTCCTTGAAGGTTGTTGTTGTGCCATTGCTTCATATGGTACAGTAGTCGCTTGCACACTTTGCTAGACAACTGTGAATCTTTACTAGGTCTAGCCACATCAATGGTTGTAGAGGTCAATAGCTTAGATTGATTAGTATCCTTCATTTCAATAGCTATTCCTTTCACTTCATCAAATTCCTTTCTTTTCATTCTTGATTCCTTCAAAATAAAATCAATCACCTTCTCCACTTTCTTCTTGGAGTCCTTTATTACTTGACTTGTCTAAACTTCTCTCATCTTTTCAGCATGTATCCCCTATCTAAGACATTTAGAATCAACATCTAAGTGAATGATTATTTGCATATATCCTTCAATTAGGTCCTCACTCATCTCGTAACCCATAGGTTCAATAAACTTAAACTCAAGGAACTATAACCTCCATACAAGTGAAATATGTTTCAACTATGAAGCACAGTTCATCCTTATACTTTTCCACTAGCACAAGAGATATCCTATACCTTTGCTTTATTTTTGCTTGGAAAGATTTCATTATTCTTTCAATATCACTATCTTTGAGTGTTTTAGGTCTGGCTCTGTGTGCACGAGTGATTGTTTGCATTGCACACTCACTTCTATCCTAATTCATAATACCAAGAAACTTCTTAGTTGCATAGAAGAATATGTGAGTTAGTAAGGATTCAAGCCTAAAGATTGTGCTCTTAGACTTCTTGATTCTTGATATATTATCCAACAATTATGTTCAAATAATGTCACATAGATTAACATCTTCACCTTTTACTACCAAGTAACTTGCATGAAGGAATCCTATAGGTATTGAATCTATCCTAGATCCATGATTGAATTTGTATCCCAAAATTTTTCAAATCAATCTTACTCCATCATCTTGAAAGTTTTTGACCTTAATGCTTATGCCATCAAAACATGTGTTGAGATTTGCCTCAACTATCTTTCCCACATTCTTAATGCTGATTGGATTGCATCCTCCATTGTTTAAACCAGTGACCTTGTGAATTAGGTCATTATCAATGCATATGATAAAATCTCCTAGCCATAGAAGATCATCATGTACTCTGCTCAAGATTATCCTTGTCCACTCATGATTGTCAAAGTCCATGTAGAACATATTCTTAACTAAGTTAAGTCATTCTAGGCATCCATATTTAGGTTTTAGTGACAAATCATTTCTGCACATTTTCTCCAATTTTCTATGAATTTATGTATCACCTATGCTTTGAATTTTTCATGACTATAACCTCTTATGTCCTTGACATGAAGAAAAAATTTTAGAACTTGTGAAAATACTCCAATAGGGTCATCAAGGAAAGAAACAAATGGGTGTTTCTTGAAATTGTATCTAGGTCTATTGCTGACATTAAAAACTTCTTGTCATGTCATTTTTGAAAAATTATGCTAAGCAACAGATTTAGAAAATACCTTAACTTTGCGTATTAGAGTTTCCAAGAAAGTTCACATGCTTACAAACCTCCTTAACTCTTCAAATATTGCTTTGGTCTTGCACTTAGATTTTGCACAAGTAAATGATGTTTTTAAATCAAATTGTGTCTTTTACATCTTTTTTAATTTGTACTTCACATTAAATGCATATCTACCACTTGTTCTATATATCATCTCTGTATAGTAGAGTGTTTATTCTTCTTATATATCTTTATCATGATCATATTAAGAAATGTGCACTTAGCTATAGACTTGTCTCAATGTCTAGTACAAACTATTAACTGTGCAACCTATGATATTCTTTCTAACTTCAGTTATCGATAATTGATGCTATGTTTTTCTAAGAATTCTTAATTCTAGTACAAGGAGTCACAAAAAATAAGTAACTTTACCATCTTTTTAGATACATTAGGATGAGTTTCTTCCTGAGTTGTGTGAGAGCTTCCAGCTTCTCTTGCTTTTAAAAATATTTCCTTAAATTCTTTGGTCAGTTCTTTCATTTCTTCCTTCAAACTATCATCATTTCTTTTGTTGTTCCTTCTATAATTATGATTCCTATTTAGGTTTCTTCTATCCATTCTATAGAACTCTATTGTTTGTCCAAAGTTATTACATAACTGACATATAGACCTACATTTCTTCTTTGTTCATTATGTTGATTGTTAGGTGTTCTAAAAATTCTTGAAACGTATCCAAGATTGTTGCATCTATAACAAATAATTTTTCTTCTTTCTCCACTCATTGCTATGAAATCTTCTTCTATTGCCTACATGGTTAACATTCTTAGACATTCTACTATTTGTATTATCATTATCAATTTTATGTTTCTTACAATCTACTACATAATGTCCATATCCATGACAATTATGACAATAAAACTTTGAAACAGGTCTAAAAGATTTACCTTTGCAATCGTCTTCAGTATGTTCAAGTTCATCACACCAAACATGAGGTTTCTTTCCTTTTTTATCCTTATCTTGATCAGATTCTTTAGATTTCTTAGAGTGAGTAACATTTTCTTTGTCTTTAGATGTATTATCTATTTTGTTTATGCTTAGATCCTTTTTGACTTCAGGGTCATTAGGTTCTTTTCTCTCAATAGATTTCTTGGTGGATTGTCCAAGGAATAATCCAAGTCCAACATTTTTATAACTAGGTCTTTGTATAGATATTTGTTCTTCAATCTTTTCATTGTTGATATATAATTTCTCAAGTTACTATTTGGTTTGCACCAACTTACCTTTCACAATATTGTTGTGTTTTTCTAATTCTTCATAATCTAACTTGATAGATTCCAATTTAAATGTTACCTTTCTTAACTTGGATCTTAGATCTACATTTTCAACTTTTATGCCAAAGTCATTCTTATCTCTATTTATCTTAAGACTTAACTTGAGTTCAAATATCTTTAATTCATGTTTTAGGATCTCATTTTCTTACTTTAGATCTTCAGTATCATCATCACTAGTTTTCTCACAAGGTCCTTTTTATTTTAGATCATCTATCTTGTCCCTTAGTTCACTAATGTAAGCTTTTGCATCTTTGTATATGTCTTTAAGGCCATCTCTTTCATCAGTAAGGAGATAAATTTGTTCAAGAGCTTCTTCAAGATTCTTCTTCAAGTTTTCCATATACATAGGGATCTTATTCAAGTTGTTAAACCTCTTTTGAATAAGTAGGCTCTAATACCATTTGTTAGAAATAGATAATACTGAGAGGGGAGGGTGAATCAGTATTTTCAATCTTTTTGCCCATAACTAAATTTTATTAATTACTTTTCCACAAGCATAAGGGAGAGAACCAATAGCAAAAATCAAAATAAATAACCATACAAGAGGAGAACTCATAACACCATATTTTGTTAAGTAGAGAAACCCTGGCCAAGGGAAAACCTCGATGGGAAAGGAACCCATAGAATGATTCACTATATAAAGAATTTGGTTAAGGATATTGACCCTGTCAGAAGTCTATGAAGAATGTATAGTGTCTTGAGTCCTTGCTAGGAGACTAGGCCTTGTTAAAAGCCTCAACCATGTTAGGAGTTGCTTCATCCTTGTTAGGATTAGGTAGAACATATACAAATATGTGCAAGAAGAGTTCACTACCCTAACATGCAACTATACAAATAAGTTCTTCAAGGGAATAGATATACATACAAAATTAGTTCAGTTGTTGTACTATGCAAATCCTCTAAATGTCAGTAACTATGCATAACTGGATTACTTGCTATACTTTGAAATTCTTTTGATTATCAATTCTTCACACAAAGAGTAACTACACATATATCAAATTGCATCATATCTTGCATCACATATCATTACTTTGCATAGCATTCATTCATTCATATTGCACACTAACTTCACAAATGAGGTTCTTTACTTATACCAAACATATTGGCAAATTCTTCCTTAGTTGGCTCACATAGAGTTGGTTCATCAAGAAATAATAATTAAAACAATTATTCAAGTCATTTAACACATTCTGCCGACATGCTCTATTCTACACTATATCATCACTGCATCATTATTTCCTTTATAAATTGAACTCGGTTTATCATATGGACATGTTTACTAGTAGGCATCATTAGTATGATGTCATGCATCTCTAGTTAATTGTACAAGAGAATATTCCAAGGGAATATTCTGTTATCATCAAATATTATCATGTTGTTGTAACACTATCTGATACTTAGACAATTTTCCTTCATGAATAATCATGACTAATCTACAAAACAAATATGTTTCCATAAATGACAACCATATAACTTACCTTATCTGATTGATTGGTCATATTGCCAACACATCATTCTCAACTAGCATAGCTCTTGATGCTTCTATTACTAACATCTTTCTCTCTCTGTTATAACATTATGTTCAAGGGTTCTTGGAGTTGATAACTATCTTTTGATTTCATTATCTTTGCAAAAGATGTTAAAGTCATTTGAAGTGAACTCTCATCCTCTATTTGATCTTAAACATTGAATCTTCATGTCTAATTCATTCTTAACTCTATTCTTGAATATCTTGAATTTATCAAATGTCTCATATTTTTCTTTAAGAAATACAACCCACATCATTCTTGAAAATTCATCAACTAAAATCATGAAATACCTTTCACAATAGAATCCTTTAGTCTTCATAGGATTGGTGAGATTTGTGTGCACAATCTCAAATTTTCCTATATTAGTAAACTTCTTGCAAGGAAAAGAAGTTTTGTTATGCTTTGCCAAAACATGCTCCTTGCAAATTGTGTTAGTAGGTTTTATAATCTTAGCCAAATCTCTAAATACAAACATACTACTAGTCTTCATAATGTTGTCAAAGTTTATTGCCATTACTAATTATCATCTACCTTCACAACCAAACATATCATTTCAGTAGGATTCAACTGAAATACATTACCTCCAGATATGGTTCTTGTTCCAATTATCTTTCCATCTTTGTCTATGATCATGCATGTCTTTTATGTAAATTTCAACTAATAACCTTTATCCACTAATTGTCCAACACTCAAAAGATTGTGCTTCAAACCATCAACAAAATATACATCCTCGGTGTTAGTTTTACCATCAAGAGTTATAGATCCAATACCTTTAATATGACATGTTGCATTGTTTTCAACTCTGACAATGCCTCCATCCTGACTTTTGAAGTCAACAAAATTATTCATATCACTAGTCATATGATGTGAACAACCACTATCAATTATCCAATCAAATTTATTTTCAACTTGTGATACCAAAGCTACTTTCTTTGGACTTTCTTCTTTAATTTCTATAAATCCTATTTCATCATCACTAGAACTTACTTCTTGTTCATCAGATTCATTTTCTTCATTTGCATATAGACACTCTGTATCTCTTCTAGGTTTGAAATTCCCTTTATAAGTTTCCTCTCATTTAGGACACTTAGATGCATAATGACCAAATCCATTGCAAGTCCAACATTTAAATATTTTATTACCATCCTTTTCTCTTCTTACTAGAAGGGCTACTCCTTCAATATTTATGTCCTCATCAAATCTACTACTGCTAGAAAAGTCTCTTCTAGCACTTGTGCTCCTTGATAAACTAGGTTGAATATTCAAGGCACTAAAATTTGTTTCTATTCTGGTCAATTCTTCACATTTTCTAAGTTGATTCTCGGCTAATTCAAGTCTCCCAAGCAATGTCTCCTTTGTGAAATATTTGGAAAAGATATCAACAATTGTATCATTTGAAATGTTGACTTAAATGGTGGTGTTAATCTCTTCAATATTTTTCATATAACATCATCATCTTCTTTGGTTCCTCCTTGAGATCAAATACCTACAGTGATTTCTGATATTCTACCCACATATGTTCTTATAGATTCATCTTCCATCATTTTAGCATCTTGAAATGCACAAATCCAATTTTGTAGCCTCAATTTCTTAGAATGTTCTTCAACTTCAAAACTAGTTTCCAAAGATTTCCAAATCAAATGTGAAGTGCCAAGTGATTTTACCTGATTGTATTCAATTTTAGGAAGTGCAAATAATAGTGCTTCTCTAGCTCTCATGAATCACATGAAAATATATCTTTCTTCCTCGATACAAGTTTCCAAATATTTTTCAGTAATGATTGTCTATGATGATTTTTTCAAGATCCAATATCTTGGACCCATATAGAAGATTCTAGCCATATATAAGGATACAAACATACTATCTCATAATTTGTTCCATCAAACTTTAGACTATCTTTCCTTAACATGCTTTCCATGGATCTATCAAAATGTTAAACTTTATCTTCAAGGACCTGATGCTCTGATACTAATTGTTAGAAACAATAGTCCACTAAGATAACTGAGAGGGGGGGTGAACCAATTATCCAATAATTAAAATTTTTATCAACCTTAAACAATCTTATCCATTCAACCAAAGTAAATAGAAACCATAACAAGATGCACATAGAAAATTACACCAAATATGTTAATTAAGGAAACCCTTGATCAGAGGGAAAACCCTAGTGCGAATGATGCCCATAAGATGATTTACTAATATAAATATTCCTTGCTAGAGGGTAGACCCTATTAGGAGTCTATTAAAACATTTAGTACATATGAGTCCCTATTAGGAGACTTTGAATCCTTGTTAGAAGATTCTAGCCCTATTAGTAGTTGTACAAAATTGAAGGACCCACTATCCGAATAGATTCTAGGGCAAAACCACTGAACTCACTATCCAATCAATCTTTCAACTATTCATTGCAGAATAATTATGTGTATTGTACTATAACTCATTTCCTCTATCCTATGAATTGTACAAATTACTATCAGACCTTGTAGACTAGGTCACAAACCTTGGATCTAAGTATCAAACTTTGGATCACATAATAAAACCTTGGCAATCAAGTTTCCTTCACTTCTGCTCTACTCTACTTATCTTTGCATTCCACTCTTCAATCATTCACATTCATCCATACTTACTTACTCCATGATAAATGAAAATATCCTTCCTTTATACTAATTCCATAAAAAAGTTCCCTGAGTTAGTTGTTACACCTTCTCAATTAATTAGTATAGGACCACATTAAGAACATGTTACACTTAGAAATAACATTAATCTTTCTCCTTGTAACTTGAAAAAATTTTTGTATACATAACATTATTATGAATGAGCTTGTCCACATCATCACCAACATGTTTTATTCACATCTTTAACTTCATTTTCTTAGAGTAACAACTCTGTTAAGAGATATAAAAATTTTACTAAAACATGCCTCTATAAACTCTACCTCAAAATAGCCTTCATCAAAACTTCCATCACTTCTTCCAAACTTAATATCT
This sequence comes from Cupressus sempervirens, assembly GCA_028749045.1. NCBI lineage: Eukaryota > Viridiplantae > Streptophyta > Pinopsida > Cupressales > Cupressaceae > Cupressus > Cupressus sempervirens. Next base: position 486,762,004 of record CM053789.1, read on the forward strand.
TATGCTTTTGTGATTAGCTAAGTACACCACACACATAGTATATTCTCCCTTTGACCTTGGGACTAAAAGTACTGAATGATCTATCTGTACCAACTTGATCTTTACTATTGTTCTTCTATTAGATACCACAAAAAATTGCTATGTTGACATCAATGACAAAAACAGTCATGAATGTAACATATCATTGTGATAATGATCTAATCATGTTTCTAAAATACTCCCCCATAGGAATATCATCAAAATTCATGCTTCCAACACCTTTTTGTTCCTACATAGCTTTTTTTCTCACATGAGCACACTTTTGGTGGCCTTGCCATTCGGTAAGAAGTGAAACATCTTTTAGTGGATTTGAGGAAGAGCTGCTCCTACTTCCATTAGTTTCCTACCCAATCTTTTCAATTATTTAACTCACAAAAAATTTCTTACCATAGTTTATGCCCATTAGGAATTTCCCTTTCATGATATTTACTTTTATCTCTTGTTACCTTATCTTTGTTATTTTCTTTCCTAACCCCTAATTAAATTAAGAATTCATTTATTTGAATTGTTAGATTGCATTCATTTAACAATAGAAAATACCAAAAACATATCTCTTTTTATGGTTACTTTTGAAATAGGAAGCAGATTGATCTTATCTAAAATTTGTATGAGCCAGCAAAGGCCTCTTTGTGAGAAAACATATTTATTTTCAACTAAGAAGATTCTAGTAGGTTGCAAGATTTCCTAGAACCTTGGAGTTGATCCCAAGTCATCTTTTCAAGAGAGGAGTTTGAAAGGATTCATGTTGTTAAGAATCATGCAAAATGACAGCTCAATGCTAACTACTAGTGATTAGTAATAAGGTTGCGATAGTTTTCTCTATTCGTTGCAACCATACAATCAACCACTAGCAGTTAGCATATCTTCATAAGCCTCGCTCACCATATTTCATAACCATATTATTTCCTCAAAATGTGTGCCAACTCAATTTTCTATGTGACTTTCACCTTGTCCATGTCATCACCTATTTTCCCTGTCATTATTCAAAATTATTGTCCTTTGGCACTAGAACTATCACCAGGGCCCACCTCGTGTGGCTCACATTTTTTCTCCAATGTGTGACTTAAGACAACTTCCTCTCTAGCATGTTCACATAAAAAAGAATTTAAAAAATTCACCATCAATGTGGGATAAGTGCAAATTACTTCCCTTGCATGTGACATCTCTTAAATTGATGGTTTCTCATTATCACAATTTTTTCCTTTAGAAGTCAATCAACAACTCCCCAAAATATTGGCAATGGGCATCTTAGACCTTTAACAATCTATTTTCTTTCTTTTATGTATGCATGGACAAGAGGCTGAGACATTGTAATAGGTAGTATTTTTTTTTGATACCAAGAATGTGGTGCCTTCAAAAAAACTTGAGCCTCATTTATAATTTTATAGACAACCTTTGAATTAGCTCACATGCAAACTATGGTTTCTATCTAAATGGTGTTGCTTCTGGTTTAAGAGAGATTTCATGTTTGAACTTCCCACCCATGAATTTTTTTAGGTCTTCATAGCTCCAATCAAATACATCTTTAAATTCAATGAGTAGTTTCTAAATTTGTACCCTCTCTTCTTGTGTGCAACACTTTCCTATGTTTATCATTTTTGGACTGTTTTACGTCCCTATATTCATTCCATCATATTCTCCATAGATTTTTTCTTTCTTATATTTGTCTCTCTTAATTTACACATCATTCCTATCAAAAAGCTTTTCCAAAGAAATTAGACGAGGGGGAATCTTATTATCTTTCAATTGAATCATATTAGGCTCTATTTTCTTTTCATCATCTATCACTGGATCACCACTTAAATTAGTGCTTCCTTCAAAATACAAGTTTTAAAAAGGTCCTTTCCATTTAATTAATTGTTGTATGTTTTTATCATCTTCAAACACTTGCCAAGACTCTTCGTTATCAGGAACATTTTGTCTAAATATAACTTAGATACTTTGTGGATTTGATCTTTAAAATCAAGATGTGGTAAAAGTAATGATGCAAAGACTGCCAAAGAATCGGGTCTTGAATTGAATTCTCTTAATACTGATATAATTGAGAAAGCATCCAAACTCTCAATTTCATCCCACATTCTATTATGGTAATTTAACAATCAAGAGTTCTTTACTGCATATTGATTTTTGACTTGTCTTATCAGCAATTCTACATCTCCTTGAGCCCTAAGTAACTTGATCCCTTTTTTTTTTGCCATTATACCAAGGAGAAGGGATTCATACTCTATAGTAATATTGGTATTCTTTAAATCTAATTTATATGCCAAGTCATCTCCCCACTAGCTGATGCCAACACTATTCCTACACATGAACCAACATTAGCACAATAGCCATAAAATTCCAAAGTCCAAAGCTAATCATCTATAGTTTTCTCTGATTCTTCTATAATATCAAGAGTGTTAGAGAATAGCATGTAATTACCAAACTACATTTCATGATATAATGTTTGAGATCTAGGATCATTTGATTTCGAGATAGTAAACTTTTCCTTTTCTTCTAGTTCTAGCTTTACCTTTTTATCTCCAACTTGGATAGTAGCACATGACCAATCTAATTTTATCTCTCCCCCCATGTATTTAAAGAAACTTATGTTTACGAGCATTCCATAGCATGTAGGGATTTCTACCACTAGGATTGTGATTTTTAGTATTTTTGAAGGATGGGCAACTAGGGCAACATGAGAATCTTTTATCTGTCCAAGTAAGGGTACTTATTTTTCATCCATTGAAGAACATCTAACAAATTTTTTATTTAGTGGAAGACCTAGATCTTTATCTACAAAGGCAGACATTACATTATCAGAAGCTCCTAAATCTATGATGCAATTCCTCAATCTATTCTCATTGATTAAAAAGGAAATATAGTAAGGATTTGGTTTTTGATTTGGATAACTGGACAAGACAAGGGGTTATTTTTCTTGAAATGATTTAGGAAGTGCAAAATATTTATCAGTTAAAGAAATTCCACTACTACTTGCTTTTTTGAGATCAACAACATTAGCATTAATAACAATATGTTCTCTATCTTTATTATTACAATGCTCAACTAACCTTTTCTAGTAGTCGGGATTGCCTTTAAAGTGATAAAGTGGAGATATTTGAATTCTTGTCTCTTCATAATCAAGTGACTTACCTTTGTGCTCCTTTTGTGAAGTTTAAGGTGCCATACCATTGTCTTTATCAATTTTGTTTAATGGTGCATTATTTTTTACAGGGAGTAAATTGTTAGTTTGATTTCTATTCTTCTAACCTCTATTCTTTACTGTCAATAGATTACCTTCTAGAGTTGTAAATTATTCACCTCCTATCTCTAAATCTAATTCATACTCCAAGAAAAAATTTTCAAAGTTGCCACAAGGAGCATGATCATCCTCACTTTTAGGATATGCAATTGTTTGTTCTTTATTATCCACCATCTTGTTTTACCTAATCACATCATCCCATGTATCTCCATCATGATCTGCCCTTAAATCAAAGGCACACATATTTTATCTTTTTAGAGGACCCTTAATTGCTAAGCTTTTGTGAATAGGTGGTATTTACAATGCTTTGCCTCCATTTTTATGCCTAAAACCTTCTTGATGAGGTTGATGAAAAGAATCGGAAGGCCTATTGATTTTTTTCTTCAATGAAATGACTTCATTAGATAATTTTTGAAGCATGGCTTCTATGTTATTTAAAGTATTAGTTGTATTACCCATGGTTCTAGATTGAAGTTCTCTTTTCCATTTACTAGAGGCTATCACGACATCCTCCATCTCTATAGCTAGTGTTTGAGCATCTTGTAAGTTTTATACATTTGCTCTTCTAATTTGATATCCCAATTTAGGAGGCATAGAGCTAATGTATAAGGTTTTCTTATTATCATTTTTTGGTACGCTAGCAATAGGTATTTCTATGATAAGTTTATTGAATTTTGCATTAAAATCTCTCATAGAAACTAATGGTTCTTTCTTTATTTGTGCCAATCATAATAACAATACTTGTGCATCCTCTATACTTTTGTAATGTTCTTCAAACCTTTGTTTCATACTATTTCAATCTCTGATGCATCCTACAAGTGAATCTTGGAACCAATCAAAAACATTATCTACAAGGGTATCCATAAATATTCTAACAGCCACACCTCATGTTGAGGGTTCAGTACACCACAAGCTTTATGGAAAGAATTTAGGTGTTGTTCTGCAGAGATAGTACCATAACTATTAAATTTTGGGAAGCTTTTCCTTGATACTCTTGGAAAATCATTATTTTTTCTTAGGGAAAGAGGACCAATAGAATTTCCCCAAGGGACTACCATAGTTGTTGGTATAATATTCTAGTTTGCTTGAAAAGTAACAAAAATAGGAAATGCAGTACCAATTGGCAACAAAGCATCAAAGATAGGAGGAATATAATTCTTGACAATTGGAGAAAAATAATGACTTTTTTTGTTTTATTAGGAGCAATTGTAGGCAAGTAGGTATCTTGGAGTTTTTTAGCTACTAATTCTCTTGCATGTGTTCTTCCTCATCTACAAATATCTTCTAGAATAAAGAAGTTATCCTTTTTGAGTTCCTTGTATATTGGGTCAATCATTCCACTTTCTTTTGCACTCCTAGTATACTAGATCTGGAGTGTATCAAATATTTCAAAAAATTATGTTTTGAGTTTACCTTAACCCTAGTAATTAAGGAAACTTTACCAATCTTCAACCTTGAATTAACTTCTTGTCTTTAGCAGTTTGAGGCTATAAAACTAGTATTAAGTTCTTATGGAAAACACCTGATTTCTAGAAGACCTTTCTTGCAACTTAAAATATATGTGAAATTTAGAGTGAAAACTAACACAAAGGAGAATTCTTTAGAGCTTTCATTTGAATTTAACCCCAATAGAGTTGTCGAAAACTATTGGTTGACAGTTTGTTCTCCTATTAGATTTTATAATTTCTTGACTTTTTGATACCAAATGTTTTGGAGTGGCAAAAGGATATTACCAAAAAATGGGTTAGTGTATGTGTTCTATCACAGCCCTCTAAATTATAAGGTACAACTCCCTTAAGACTTTTAGTGATGTGCAATGAATATGTCTTTATTCGATCATAAGTTTTGACAGAATTAAGCTCTTAACTTGAGAGAAATAAAGGATAAACAAATTGTTTGTATACACAAATAGTTTAGGAAAAATGGATTTGAGTATCCCATCACACTCAATGGAATGACTACATTAGATTATCTTAAGATTTTTTACTTTTGTTCCTATTGTAAATGCAAATCTAACTTATCTAAATACAAAGAGGAATGGAAGAGGAAATACACATGAGGTAAACTAGAATTGCTTTGACTACTAGACTTGAATTAAATGGAACTCAAAAAGTTACTAATAGATTCATACACATCTATCCTTCAATTCCCAATGAAGTTATCTAACATGCTATAAAACCAACAAGAGATGAAGCAGAATCATACATGAAGAAAGTAAGTAGAATTACCTATATTGCAAACATCAAAGTGAAATGGAATCCACCTAATTATCAGAGGATCATATATCATTTTCCTAAGACTCTCAATGTAAAACTTATCTAAAAATGGGCAACAAAACATGACAAGAAAATAGGGTAAATAGAATTATAGAGCCAGTTCACCATCAATTTTCTTTGACCTTTGTATTATCAGAAGAAATTACATTTATAGTTTTCTATCCTCTTTCATTTTAGTAGAGCAATAGTCACAATAAAAAAAATTAAATTAAATACAAAATTATGCAAGGATATGAACACATGGCATATTTTCTATTGAAGATTCTGAATTGATGATACTCCTAAAAATATACCATGACTATTTAGCTTTATGCAATCTCAAAAATCCTATAGGCATCACCATTTTTTTCATATTATGTTGTTTGGCACAAATTTAGTATAAATCATATTCCAAAAGTCACTATATTTTTGAATTACCATCATGGATCTTCTTAAATTAGATTATTGAGATTCAATTTCATGTATATCTATTCCATGCTGCACATTTGCAACTATCATTCATCCAATGCTTTCCTTTGATGCAATGACATGATTAAATTTAACCTTTTTGTTGGGTTGAAACTTAACATGCCTTTATTTCATTAACCGCAATAACTAGATGACAATTGTTCATTAACCATGATCATGATTTCATAGCATTCAACTTAACTACTTTTTTTTATCCATGACCATGTGATGACTAATTTGATGTTAATTGTTTCTTTTTATCATAGTTTTGAAGCTTAAATCCTTAACTCACTTCTAACCCATGTGATGTCATGAATACCTGCTTTCAATGTTTTGTGATCTTAACCTCGAGTTAACTTTATTCACCTATGACCATGCGACTGTTCAATATTTGAATAACCTAGGTTACTTTTTGGAACTTCACCACTTTAAGTCAAAGTTAACTTTAATTTCTTGCAACCATGCTACCTTAAGCCTTTCACTACATCCCAGCCTTAACTCTAGGTTTCTTCTAACCACTAGTTACCATGTGATCATTGATATTCACTTGTTTTCCATGTTAACCCAAGATTGACTTAAACTACATGTTTCTTAGTCTTGACCTTAACCTAGGGTTTGCATTAATCATCAGCAACCATGCAATAACTATAGATTTCCAAGATCTAAAAGTTAAGATTTAGAAATGCCTTAACTATCCTTTTTGTTTTGTAGTGTGTGTCCATTCATTCTACATGTCGAGTTCTTCTATGCCCACATTGGTTATCTTTCACACATGTCTACAAAGTGGGAAAGTGAGCATCATTAATCTCTGCTTTTGATCTAAGGGTGATGATAAAATATCTTAGTTCTCTATTTGTTTTACAATGTGGGTCCACTCTCCAACTATGCACATTATGGTAGATAGGTGACATTATTTCATTTCTTGGAGAATCTAATATTGGACTAATTTGCCTCATGGAACTTTGTGACTCAAGATACATGTTGAACTATCATTATGTCATTATAATTAACAATTGAGAAACTTTCCCTAGTGATATAACAACAAGTGTTGATTTCAAGTCTAATCTACAATGATGATTCTTTTGGTGATCTTACCTTCAGTTGCGTCCTGTGGGTAGATGTCAACTCATCACTATATTTCCATGATTATTCCTTGTACAACTTTGGAAAGAAACATAGCGATGAGTGTTGATATTATAAGATCTAAGGATCATGGAAAAGGTCTTATTTCCAAGCTTACTTGACTATTCAACTTGATGACATGGATGTTTAGATGTGTTTTGGACCATCTATTTGATTTCAACCTATTTCTTGCCATCTTTGACCATGTTCTTCACTATTTTTGCATCTTTCATTGTCCACTCTACATCAAATTCAACTGATATTATGTCTTGCTAGTTCTCACGATCTGCATATCATCTTTTAGCTTCTATCTTCAATGTTCTCCACTACCATTTTCTCTAAATATGCATGTGATCTCTTTAAAATGTATCATTCCTTTATATAAAGACCTTTGATCAGGTTCTTTCACCATTTCTAATGATTTATTTGCTTCTCTTGCATTCTATCTTGATCATCTGTAATGTCTTTCATGAAAACTACAACATAGCATGAATCTTTGTCTCCAACATGAATATGAATAGAGAAAGATGAATCATGAAGATACCCAGGCCTTCTTGTCATCAATGGAATGCATAAAAAATTGTCCAAACAATAATCACCTAGCTTTAGACTAGTGCATTGCTCATATGATTAGTACATGTTGTCTACAACATAATTTTGTGTGCTACACCTTTGCAGGCTTATCCTCTCATCATCACACTTACTCTCATGCTTAATGGATGATAACCTATATCTATTGGACATGTGCCTAGTTGTATGAATTATCATGTGGCTAACTTCTATGTATTCTAGAAGCATTCCAGAGGCATTTATATACAGGAACTCCTAATGTACTTTCAATCCATATTGAATGAATATATCATCATTCTAGTCACACTCTCTTTGGTCTACTATTGTGCTTGTATTTGAGTTCCTTGTTCTTGGGTGAATTCTACCCTAATGCAAATTCTTACATGGTATCAGAGCTTGGGGAGATTCTCTTCACATAGTCATTCAAGACCATTGTTAGTTCAGCACCTCAACCTGAATATGGAGAATCCATAGAAATTGGGAGTTTCTATAGCCAAATTAGACCTCACCATTACATTTGGAACATCAATTTACTAAAAATGGGCCATAAATTTTCCTATACCATGTTAAAGTCAATCGTGAGGCAAAAAAAAAATTCCAAATTGGCACTTGAAGGCCCAGTGTGCAAACTGGGTATGGTCATTTAATCGATCTGTTTATTTATTTTTTTAGATCTATAATTTTATCCTTCTCTACAATATTTTTAAATTTGTGGTTTTTTCAAGAAAAAAATCAGCCCTATAGGCCCCTGTAGAGAAAAAAAAATTGTAGAACCAAGCAATGACACCTTGGCTCTGCAAGGAATATTTGTATTTATTTCTACAAAATATTCCCAACTAATCGGCAAGATTCATCTACAAATTTCTGATAGCTAATCAAATTTTGGCTAGAATGATGGTCATTCAAGCATCAGACTACATACATTCATGGTCAACACAGATTTTGGGCACACTCCAATTATCGGGGACTAGAACTACTCCACACACCACCAATGGGCTTTGTAATTTGGACACACTATGGCTTCTTCTTTTAAATAGTGCACAGTCCACAGTACCCACCAATGTGGGATATTTTAAATAATAAAATTGGCGATGACTTGGATATTTCAGCACCTCCTATGACCTATTCAGTTCACTCCAGTAGCTTTGCACATTATTGTTCTGGCTCCTGCAAAAAAAATTCCTGGCAACTGATTTGTTAACTCTAGCCATCGTTGCATGCAATGTAGTCCATTCATCGAGAAAGACTCTGGCACCACTATTTGGTTTTTTTTGGTAGCCTTCTGTCACTCTACTCCAATAGGCCATACATTGCCTTGACCTAGCATTCACATGGAATACCCTCCAACCCAACACAATGGTACACATCAACAAATCCTCGACTCTCACGAGGACTATACAACCTACCACCTTAGTAGGTCACTATCACTCCATGTTGGCTCCTAATTAGCGATTTGTATACCACCTTAATAGACACATGTTTTGTTTGTACAATCCGTACAAGGTAATTTCATCACAAGGCTCGAGTACATTGATGTCATTAAATTCACGAGCCTAAATTTGATGGATGTTTGGTCATTATCCAGGGGAAATTTTGAACTACTATGATGGTCATATAAATATCAAATTTAACCTCGTATTTTGCTGATACAACCCTACTCTAGATTGATTTTTCATTTGATAGTCTGAATTTGGGAGGCCATATCTTAGTCATCCACACTCCAAATTAGGTACAATTTTTTTGATTTTGGGTAGAATTTCCTAAAAAAATTAGTGTTGTAGCTCTTTTCTTGTTTTGGTGTATGGATTTGTCAAAAATAACATCTTTTGGTGATTGTACTTGTCTAATCCTACATTTTGCAATTTCAAATGCTCCATATGGGCTCATCTGGACACAAAAACATGTTCCATTTTTTTGTAAGTGCATTATTTTTTGTCTACTTTTTAGATCTGCAATCAAATTATAGGTTTGTGTGAACAAAAGTGTCACTTTCACACTACATATAAAGTGCCAAAAGTATCTTTTTTATTGAGTGAAAAGGGGATGTTCTTGGTGTTGTGTTCCTCTTTTTTCTTCTATTTTCTTTCATTTTCTACATCATGGGAAATTTTAAGTATTAACTCCACATAACTATGCAATATGGTCCATTAAAATGTGGTGTCATTTGATGCATAAAGGAGTTTCTCAATATGTAGATGGTACCCTTCCTAAATGAATAGGTGATCAAGTATCTACCAGTGAAATCACTGATTAGCAAACAATTGATAGGAAAGCCCTAGGTGATATTTGTTTGGGGGTTGAATACAAGATCATATATCAAATTCAAAAGTCTTGTGCATCCAAGGAAGCTTGGGATACCCTCCAAAACCTATATGGTAAAGTATCTGAGGAAGATGTTTTCAAAATTGAAGATGAGCTTGTCTCCTTAAATCCAAAGGCATTTGATTCCATATAGGATTTTATCATAAAGGTCAATGAATTAAGAATGAAATTTGATGATTGTGGGAGTCCTATTAAAGATGATAGGTTAAAATATCTCATTCATAATAAGCTACCATCTAAGTACTTCGCATTTATTTCTACTTATAACACCTCAAAGACTACATTAGGGTATGCCCTTCAGAAAGTCTCTTTTGATCATTATGTTGAACTATTGGATAAAGAATAAAAGAAGTTGAAATCATGGGGATTGGTATAAAATAATGAGGGTTCTCAAAATTTAGCTGGTCAATATTCAAATAAAGTAAAGGGCAAGAATAAGAAATGGAAGAATAAAAAACCAAAGGATGCAAAAAAGACAACACCATCATTGAATCAATAAGGCAAGTCTTCCTCAAATTCAAACAAGAAGGGGGACAATAATAAATACAAGAAAAAGTGTGCTTATTGCAAGAAATTGGGTCATGAAGAACATGAGTGTTATCATAAAAAGATTGATGAGTTGAAGACTATCATGAAGAAACATAATGTTCCACTACCTAATGCTTATAAGGAGAAAGGGTCTTCATCATATTCAAAGGGCAAAGGGAAAGCACTCATGGAAAATTCAACTTGTTCAAAGGAATGGATTCTTGGCTTAGGTGCCTCATATCATATGGGTTCTTCAAAATGATGTTTTTCTTCATTGAAGCAGTCAAAGGTATTGCACATCTTTATGGGAGATGATACAAAAACGGAAGTTGAAGGAAAGGAAATGTGAAGATGGAAAATAGAGAGTTCAAATATTTTCTCTATATTATAACCTATGTTCTAATCTCCTCTCAATTTACCAAATCACTCACCTTGGAGATGGCCACAAAGTTGAGTTCCTTCTTAACTTAATAAAGGTGCACAGTCTAAAAGATGATTCATTAGTTGCAGTGGGGAAATTTAATCATGACAAAAGGTTGTATTCTTTCTCTCACTGTGTGCCCAAGTTTCCTTCACAAGCCTTGTTGACTTATAGTGGGAAAATTTAATCATGAAAAAAGGTTGTATTCTTTCTCCCACTTTGTGCCCAAGTCTCCTTCACAAGCCTTGTTGACTCAATCCAATTATGGCATGAGTAGTTTGGTCATCTTTCCTTTCAATATCTTCAACAAATTTTCTCAAAACACATGGTCAAAGGTCTACCTGACTTCAACTTTTCTAAGGGTGAGTATTCATCATGTTCAGTGGATATGCATCTAGAGGAGAAGTTACATAAAAGGAAGTCTTCAAGAGCACCAATTTTTCTTTAGTTGGTTCACATGGTAATAGCAAGTCCTTTTGTAGTGACATCAATCAACCAGGGTCACTACATACTTACTTTCATTCATGACTTTTCATGATATACTTGGGTCTACTTTCTTCATCACAAGAATGAAGTCTTGGACAAGTTTCTAGCCTTCACGACTCATGTTGAACAAAAATCAAGGAAAGCCATCAAGGTTCTAAGGATGGAAAATGAAAGAAGATATGTCAACAAAAGACTTAATGACTTTTGCAAACTTGAGAGAATTGATATTCAGAATCTACCAAAATTTATTCTACACAAGATAGATGTTGTAGAACTAAGGATACACACTCTTAAGTCTATGGCAAGTTCCATCATACAAGCAAAGTCTCTTGATCCATCAGTTGAGGTCAAAGCAATCAATAGTGCAAATCACATACTTAATAGGTCTCCTCATCTAGCCTTATATGGAAAGACACCTTTTGAGGTATGGTGTAGTAAAAAACTAGTTGTGACACACTTTAGAGTCTTCACTTGTCCATCATGGGAAAACATATCTTTTAGGGGTTACAAGACACCATCATCTTAGCCTTGTACTTTCATCGCATATGAAGAAATTTTGAAGGCATACAGACTTATGGATCTTGAGACACATGAGATTTGTGTGGAGAAGGATGTTCACTTTGAGTAAAGTTCACCTTGCTTATCCTCTAATCCTCTCTGCACATCATGTATTGTGGAAACTGATAGTGACACCAATGATAGTGCTTCAACATATTCAAATACATGGGGTTCTATCAAAAGTTGTAGTGAGAGGTCATGACATCAGCATACTCCACATGCATATATTGCCAAAATGATAGGTCCAGCACAGTAGAGTACACCTAGTCTTCCAGCTCTAGCAAAAAAGGATGACTACATAGCAGATATTTTAGGTTTGTTTTTGGATTCATACATAGCAAATTTGGGGGACATCATTAATGATATACATCTTCTCTTTGATGGAGAAGATACTTCTTCAGTTGTTGCAAGGGTTCACTCTAACCCACATGTCCATTCTCTACATGATCGATCTTCATAGGTTGACATGATTGTGGATACTTATGTATAGTGTAGAGCAGTTGTAGGAGGTCTCTTTATTAGTTAAGGAGATAGTATGTTATTTGGGATAAGTTCTACATTCATCCTTGACAGGGACAGTTGAGCAAGTTTCAGAAACATCATCAATCATTTGGATTCCTTCCACACATAGTAGAAAGATCTCATTTGTACCTATAGTATTGTTTCTTCCAAATGGGAGGAACACTATTTAGAAGTCCTAGATCAGCTATCATTGATAGGCACTCTTCATTTGGTGGGGGGGGGGGGGGGGGGGGGGGAGGGGGGGGAGACTATCTTGTCTCTCTTCTTCTGATCTTTTGTGGTGGGGACCTTTTCCTCTTTTGGGATAGTGTTCTTCTCACATATCTCTCTTGTATATACTTGATGTATGTTGTAATGGGGAGGCCTCGATTACTCCATCCATCCATACATCTTTTCATCTCTTTTTTGGGGGAGGGTTTTTCCCATGAGGTTTTCTATCTTTCTCCACTTTATGAGAGATTTCATTTCATTATGTACATGGGTACCTAACATGGCCTAGTAGCTGGGACCCATCATGCATTTCATTCTAGCTTACGTAAGCTTAAGTGCATTTCCCTAAGTTGCACTTATGGGGGGAGTGTTGGTGTAAATAAGTATTTACTTATTATTCTTTACTTAAGTTTACTTAGGTTAATGCATTATTTTATTATTTATTTAGGTGAGACACTTAGGAGTTTGTGTACTCTCATGAGTTTTCATGTTAACAACACTGGAGTAAGCAACTCTAATTCAGCACTTGGTGTCTACAACACTAGAGTTTGCATAATTAACTGAGTTTTCATGTAGATGACATAGTTATTTGCACACTCATTTTATCACATGGTGTCTACAACATAATTTTTTGTGCTACACCTTTGGAGGCGTATCCTCTCATCATCGCACTTACTCACATGCTTAATGGAGGATAACCCATATCTAGTGGACATGTGCCTAGTTGTATGACTTATCATATTGCTGACTTCAGCTATGCAATCTAGAAGCATTCCAGAGGCCTTTATATATAGGCACTCCTAGTGTACTTTCAATCCATATTGAATGAATATATCATCATTCTGATCATACTCTCTTTGGTCTATAGTTGTGCTTGTGTTTGAATTCCTTGGTCTTGGGTGAATTCTTCCCTAAGGAAAATTCTTACAACATCCAAGTAATTAATCTTCTTCTCTACATCCCCCATAGGGAAGTTTGACACTTGAGTTCACTCTTGAGGAGTACCCTAGTTGTTTACTAGGCACATATTTATCAACTATAGCATCCTTCCCTTTCATTTTGTCCTCTATCTACATAGAGGATTTACAGTCAATGACCACATGCCTATATTTCTTACATTTTTGGAAATATAAATCTACATTCTCATAGTCAATCTCTCTCTGAACCATTTCTTGTATTTTTATTTTAAAGCAATACTTATTTGGAGGATTTTATTAATAGTCACATTAACACATAATCTAACAAACCCAAGGTGGGATTTGTGGAGGGTAACAACATCGATCTTAATATAATTACCAAAAGATTCACCTATCCATCTTAAAACCTTTTCATCCTAGAACTCTAAGGCTAGACTAGGAAGCCTAACCCAAATAGGAGTCATTCTTTAGAGATGAAGACTAGGGTCAAAGCCTTGTTTCCATTTGGCTAGCACTAGGTGGTCTTTACTATAACACCATGTTGTAGCCATAACATGGTATTGGTCCCCCTCAATAGAAAATTTAAATAAAAAAATATCTCTCGCCATAGAGGCTACCTCTTTTGATCCTTTGAGTTTCCATTTTTTTGAAACCCATCTCTTAACCATTTCTAAAGTAGACCTATAGGATAGAAACCTCTCCCACTAGACTCATAGAAAATCTTTGAGAAATAGTTTTCATTGTTGAATCTAGAAGGAGGATATTCAAACTAGTATCCCCATGATAAATAATCAAGAAATCCTTAGGTGGGTCACCAAATCCAAAATCTCCCACTAGGTCTTCTTTCCAGCTCAATTTTGGGATCACCGCATTCTCCACCTTCTCTAAGATAATCTTGTGACCAATACATTATAGCAACACCAATTCATTAGGTGCCCCCTTATCTACCCCAAATTCAACTACTTATTGAAGCCTAAGGTGATCCTAGAAGCAGGGGGGCCCATAAGTAGAAATAAAAAGCCAAAGGTCTAGATAGATATTTGGTTCATTGAGGGATGGGTGTTCAAGAGAAGAGCCCAACCTAGATGGAGGTTATAGCCAAGTTGTAGAGATTTTGTTGAGTTTCAATTTTGATTTATCTCTAGTTGCATTATAACTTAAAGAAAAAGTAAATATTAATATTGGACTTAAATAGAAGTCAAATTAATATTTTAGAAATTAAATAGATATTAATAATTAATTTAATAAGATATATATATGTTATTAATTAAGTCATTTATGATTTAAGATTATTTAAATCAACAATTTGCTAATATTTCTTGAATTTTATATATGCCATTAGATTCAACATTTAAATACTTATTCACTTAAATAGGTATATTAGCCTAACAATTTATGTAAACATGTATATTTTTACTTATTTCTAAGAACATCCTTTTGACCCAATCCAAACATAGAAAATGATAGAATTAAACTATATTATTGGAAAATATGTTTTTCATTATATATTTTTTTAATTCCTATGATAATTATTTTGTTATGGTTGTATTTGACTTGTGTAGTTCAACAACTACCTAATGTGCACCAAATAATTGGGAGATTTATTTTATGATGATAATGTGACTAGATGTGATGATGTATTTTATGATTCAAATTGAGATTTATGCTTATGAGATTTTTTCTATGAATATTTATGATGAATTGAGTCTTGAGATTTAATACATTCAAGTTGTGTGTCGTGGAAATGAATAAGAATGTCAATATTTTTTTGGTATGGAATACAATTGTGGTTTGTGAATTTTGGGAAGGTAGTTTAGGTGCATCCTATGGAAGTAACTTGCAATGGTGTTCAGGGCCCAAAGTGGATGCCAAGATAACTCATTGTAGATTGTGTCATGTGTGATAACATAATAATTAAAACATTTAGACACGCTTTAAAAAAAATGTTAGAGATATTGCCTTGCACCTTCATTGAATGCTTGCATAGACTAAGGATGGGAATGCAATGATAACTAGTGAGAGGTATGACTATATTTCCTCATTTTCATGAGAGGGTATTGTTAGCATGAAAGTTTATGATATTCCTTTGGGGGAGTATCCTAAGAACTAGAGAAACTATTTACATGTTTGGCATGTTGCATTCATGATTGTGTTTGTCATTGATGTCAACATACTATTATTTTTGTGGATATTGGTAGAGTAACAAACAAAGAATGAGCTAGTACACACTTTATATTAATGATCAATTGAAGTTTAGTTAATGATTTATTCTACATTGTATCATAAGGAAGTGGACAACTATGTATATAAGGAATCAAACACATGAAAAAGTTATTCATGAATTACATAAAATAGTAAGAAAATAGAGTACCTAATAAGTGGTTTCGATGTTTGTATTGTATCTCTTAATATGGCTAGAATCATAATGAGTGTAGTTAGACAGTGAAAGTAGATAGCCTTACGATTATTTCCTCAAATGCACAAGATCAGTGGTTGCAGATGTGAAATGTTTTAAAGACTATGAGCTAACAGTGTTTAATGATAGCCTTACAATTTTAATGAGGTCCTATTATAATTAACTGGGAAACCCCCAAGACCAGCTCAAGGAAATATTTTAAGGATATGATATAAAGGAATGATATTTTCCTTGTGGTGATCTATGACATGTAATAAAGTGTTTATTCAAGTGTGATATGTGAATTATTTGGTAAATGCGAGTAATTGATCCAAGGGATTATTTGGATGTAAAGTTGGTGATTTGGTATTGAGATCAGAAGAGGATTGGTTCAATCAAGAGGAAAGAGGATTTTGAGTTATTCATTTATATTATTCTACAAGGAATACTAGAGATATTGGTTGGACAGTGACTTTGGTGGTCTTCCCCCTAAAGCTATTTATATAGTGGGTCCATCTGCCTTCTACAACTCCTAACAGGGTTGAAATCTCTTAACAAGGATTCAAAGTCTCCTAACAAGGATAGATATGTACTGAATGTATTTCATTGGCTCCTTATAGATTCCATCCTCTTACAAGGAAATTCTATATTAGTTCATAATTTTGAGGGTATTATCCCCTCCAGGGCTTTCCCTTTTTCAAGGGTTTCCCTAGTTTGCATATTTGTACCTTCTTATGGTTGTTGATTATATTATTTACATAGTTAAGGATTAATAAGGTTGATAAGTGTTTTAATAGTTCAATAGCTAATTCACTCCCCCACCCCCCTCCTCTCAATTATCTTGCTAGACTTTACTTATTATCAATTGGTATCAAAGCATCAGGTCCTTGAAGGAAAAGCTTAACAGCTTAACGAGATCAATGGTGGGTCACTTTAGAAAAGAAAGTCCTAAATTTTATGGAGTTAATGATGAAAGTGGGAAGAAGAGGAGGAGTGCTCATTTTCTATGTATGAGTCTAGGGTATTAGTTGATGACAAAGAATGGAAAAAAGATTGTGGAAGAAAGAAAACTTGAGGACTACATAAAAGTTGAAAGAGATCATGTTCATGTGCAATATGCTTCACAAAGAAGAATTTTTGTTAGCTCTTCCTAAGAATGAATACAGTCAAGTAAAATCCTCATATACATATCATGAAATTTAGGAAGATTTAGAATTTACATTTGAAGGTGATAATAATTGTAAAAGAGTTGGACTATAGAATTGGATATGTTTGTTTCAAGATGCTAAAATGATGGAAGATGAATCTATAAGAAACTATATTGGTAGAATATC
Organism: Cupressus sempervirens; assembly: GCA_028749045.1. Lineage (NCBI taxonomy): Eukaryota > Viridiplantae > Streptophyta > Pinopsida > Cupressales > Cupressaceae > Cupressus > Cupressus sempervirens. The sequence continues at coordinate 486,779,392 of CM053789.1, forward strand.
ATAAATTATTTTAGGAACTAAGACTTATCAAGGTTCTAAAGATGAAGATGAGATTTTATAGAAGATTTTGAAATTTTTGGTACCACCTTTTAGACACAAAATAGACATGATTGAAGAAGTGATACCTTGTACCAAGAAGTTTACCAAAGAGACTTTACTTGGAAGATTGGAAGTAGAAAAGGTGAGCTTAGAGAAAATTGGAGACTTGCCCAGAGTGGAAAAATATTTTAGTTCAATAATTTTTCTTCATTCTTTATCAAGAAGTGAAAGCACTAGTGGGACTATACTAGTAATTTTAGATCTATATCTGACAATAAAAGAATTGAGGAAGGAATTTCCCTACTTGTGAGGATAGAATCATATGGTAAGAGAATTTTTAAATGTTGGACTTTTAAGGAATTTTGTTATTATGCTTCTAAGTGTCCTAAAAGAGAGAAAAAAATATAAGAAGAAATTTAAGTCTAGAAGACCTAGAGATTATTTTTATGCATATGAAGATGATGATTCTTAAGAAATAATTTAGGGTGAAAGAAATGATGAATAAGGATTTGTAGCTATAAGAGATGAAAATCCTAAAATAGAAGTCAAGCAAGAGAAAGCCCTAGTTTTGCAAGTAAAAAAGAGAATAGGTTGGATTATAGATAGTGGTTCTTCGCATCATATGGCTAGAGGCATGAATAAGTTTGTTAAGTTTAGTAATCATGATGGAGGAATTGTCAAAGTTGGTAATAATGCAACTTTTCGTATCAAGTGAATAGGATCTATTACTCTTGATGGAAATACTAATACTGATGATGTCTATTTTGTTGATGGATTAAAACATAGCCTATTGAGTGTTGGACAATTGGTTGATAAAGGTTATCATTTATAATTCATAGAGAAGACATAAATTATCAAGGATAAAGATGGTAAGTTGACTGGCACTAGTATAATATTCAGAGGTAATTTATTTCAATTGAACCCTATAGAGACTTGCTTGGTTGAAAATGTAGATAACAGATGGTTATGGTATAGTATATTTTTTCATATAAAATTTAATAATATTGTGAAGGCTAATAATATATTTTTTGTCATAGATTTACCAAAAATTTTGAAGCCTACTAATGTTGTGTACAAATTATGGGTTATGGCTAAGTAGAAGAAAGTTTCCTTTCCTATAAATAAGTTCACTACCATAGTGTTTCCTTTCCTAGAAATAAGTTCACTACCATAGAAAAATTGGAGATTGTTCATACATATTTGAGTGGTCCTACCAGAACAAGAGGATTCTATGTTGAAAGATAATTTATGACTTTTGTTGATGATTTCACTATATTGAAGTGGGTAGAATTTCTTAAAGAAAATTCTGAGGCATTTGAAAAGTTTAAGTTGTTTAAGAACAAATTTACGAATGAATCTCAAGTAAAGATAAAATGTTTGAGATCAGTCAAAGGAAGAGATTTTAACTCAAGAGAGTTTAACACCTTTTGTTAAGAGAAAGGAATTAACAGATAGCTATCAGAACCTAAGACTCCTAAGAAAAATAGAATTGTTGAAAGAATAAATTTGTCTTTAATAGAAGTAATAAGAGCCATGATGTTTGAAAATGATGTATCCAAGAAATTTTGGAGAGAAGAAGTCAATACAACATTATATAGAATGAAAGTAGTACATATCAAAAAAGGTACAAACAAGACTCCCTATGAATTATTGTTTAGGCATGTACCCTCCATAAAATATTTCAAAATTCTTGGAAGAAAGTGTTACATAAAGAGAGATGATGATATTGGTAAGTTTGATGCAAGAAGTAATGAATGCATGTTCCTTGGTTATTCATTAGAAATCAAAGCTTATAAATAGTTCAATCAAAGAACTAAGACTATTTTTGAGTATGCAAATGTAAAAGTAGATGAAAATTTTGGAGTTAAAGAAAGAATGATGGATTATAATTATGATGAAGAAGAAGATAATCCTAAACCTATTAGAGATAATATTGAAGTTTAATAATTATTTATAGAATGGTGTTCAAATTATTGAACAAAGAGAAGAACCAAGATTTGAACGTGGAGAAAAAGTAAGAATTGAAATAGGAACGCCTACAACAAATAGGATTTGACAAAGAACCATCCTACTAATCAAATTATTGGAGGAAAAGAAAAAGGAGTTATGACAAGAAACATAATAGATAGGGAATTGTGTTTAATTTATCAAGTTGAACCAAAGAGTGAAAATGAGGCATGCAAGGATGATCATTGGATTCAATCAATGAAGGAAGAACTAGATCAGATTGTGAAGAATGAGACATGTAAATTGGTTCCTAGACCAAATGACAAGAGTGTAATAGGAACTAAATGGGTTTTCATAAATAAGATGAATGAACAAGGTGATATTGTGAGGAATAAAGAAATATTGGTATGCAAAGGATATTTGCAGCAAGAAGGCATAGATTATGAAGAGAAATTTGTTCATGTTGCTAGACATGGTATGTAGATTAAAGAAAGCATTCTATGGTCTAAAGAAAACACCTAGAATCTATTATGCAAGATCAGATAAATATTTGGAAAAGTTGGGATTTTCTCGAGGTATAGAAGATAGCAATTTGTATTTAAAAGAAATTAAGAATAGATCTTTAATTATTGTGATATTTGTGGATGGCATAATCTTTGAAGGAAATGATGAAGCAAGTGTTCAATTTTTTGATGAGATGAAGAATGAATTTGAGATAAGTATGATTGGTGAAATGAAATATTTCTTAGGTCTATATATTATACATAATAGTGATGGTATTTTCTTATCACAAGCTAAGTATTTGAAAAACTTGTTGAAAAGTTTTATCTTGGAAAGTTGTAAGCATATTGGTACACTCATGATAACTTGTCACAAGTTATCTAGAAAAGATAAGACACCTAAAATTAAGAAAAAGAAGTATAAATCAATGATTGGAGGTTTGCAATATTTGACTCACACTAGACCAAATATAGAAAATGTAGTTGGTATTGTAGCAAGATTTCAAGTAGATCCTAGAGAAGCATATTATGCAATAGTAAAGAGAATATTCATATATTTTAAGGGTACACCTAATTTTGATTTATGGAATGACATATCAAGTGATTTCACTTTGTGTGCATATACTAACACAGAATGGGCATGCATTGTGGATGATAGAAAAAGCACCAATGGTGGAGTATTTTTTCTTGGAGGAAGATTGGTTTTTTGGATAAGCAAGAAATGAGACTATAGCTTAAAGAGTAGAACAAAAGCGAAGTATAGAGAAGTAAAAAATAATTGTAATCATATTATATGGATAAAGCAAATGTTGAAGGACATTGGGATACAATTATGGGAACTTGTTATCATACATTAGGATAACACAAGTACAATAAGTATGTTAATGAATCATGTGTTGCATTCTAATAGTAAGCATCTATCCATTAAGTATCATGTTTTGAGAGAGAAAAAATTGCAGAAAAAGAGATCAAATTAGAGTATGTGAGTACGAAAGAGAAAATTGTTGATTTCTTTACAAAGCCTTTCCTAAAGATACATTTGAGTATTTGTTAGGTGCTCAGCCAAATAATGGTATCATAAACTTATAAAAATGGACCTTCTATATAGGATTGGACACCCTAATTAGTTTCTAAATAAATTATTTGGTCTCATTTAATTATCAACTAGGAACTTAAACTTGGAATGGCATTTGCAAAGTATATTATTTAAACTTTCTCAATCTTAAGACTAACCTATATATTTCAAATGCTTGAGCTTCGAGAAAGCTAATAAAAAGAACTAGTAAATGAAATTACTCTAACAAAGAATGTAATCATGGATAGGATTTACTCTAACTACCTATGTTGTAGGAACAATTCACCAATTCTATTATCAATGTTTGCAGGAGCAATAGAGTTCTACTTTACTAAGAAATAAACAAGGAAATGAAATCTCCTCTAATAGATCAGTTCACTCATCAAGTAGGCCCCCTTGGATGAATAAATAGGAAATTCAATCAAGATAAGAGATATAAACTTGAGTTGTGCATTATATTCATTCATGAAGAAAATTTACACTTGATTGAAAAATAGTATCACAATAGTTTTTCTATGAAAATCAACTCATTCTACTTCTTTGACAACTCTCAAAGTTACAACAGTCATTATTTGAAAGGAAACTTACAAGTACTTCCTAAATCTAACATCACTCCATTAATGAGAATTAATTACAAACTTATAAAGTTCAAAACATAGAGAACGTTAACCATGAATTAATCTTCCAAGAATATAGCAAGTTGTGGAAGCTACATCCATGCACTACATACAATGGTAAGAAATAAATGATTCCCTCACTTGTGAAGGTCTAGAAATCCATGGTTCGCTTTGACTACTCCAGCATTAAAATGTTGGTCATTGAATACCTATGGTAAACACCTGCAAAATAATCAATATGCACACAACCTTCCATATATATGTGTATGTATGTATATATATATGTATGTATGAATGTATATGTATATATATGTTTGTATATATATATGTGTGTGTGTGTGTGTGTGTGTGTGTGTGTATAAATATATACGTATGTATATATACATATACATATATATACATATATATTTACATATATGTATACATATATATATACATATATATACATGTGTGTGTGTGTGTGTGTGTGTGTGTGTGTGTGTGTGTGTGTGTGTGTATGTATGTATGTATATAAATGTGTGTGTATAAATATATATTCTCATTATCAATATTAGAGAAAAGGTGTAAAATTCCAATTAACACTCTTGCAAGTCTTATGCCTACAAGAGGAAAACTACCTAAAACATAACATAGATGGGGAAACATTTATCAGCATGTATAACTACTTCATTATACCATTTATGTCCATGAATTAAAGCAAATACAATGTCTTTAAACATATACATAGACACCATAAGTTCAGATGCTTGAAACCATAAAGTTGTGACTATATGTAAAATAACTATTTGAAAGTAAGATAAAATGAACTCTGAAAGATTGCCTTTTGGAGGCCCATCATCCCCCCAAACTAAACTATTTTTGGTCCCTAGTAACCATGAAATTCTAGAATCTAGCATGAACTCTCCAATCACTAGTTGTCCCTTTCCCTAGGTTCATTCTTAACATAATCTAAATATACATAATTTTCTCTGAGCCTTCTCCATCACCGAACTTTTGTAGACTTATCATGATCCTTTGTGTTGTCAATTATTGCTAGTAATGGCTACAAGAGTATGGGAGGTTCAAACCTTAATGAAAGCTAGTAATGATGTAGGCTCCTTCCCAAATTGATATACCACAAGACTCTTATAGTGGGAAGAGTTAAATTTTGCAGAGAGTGGGGTTCCCTTATCTTCAGATCATGTGACATTTGTGTACATCTTTTTCTTAAAGAAATGATTTTTGATGCAACATCATGAGATGAATGTTGTTCCCAATTAGTAAGAGTTTTTAGTCTTAGTGGGTATACCTTATTATCTCCTCTTGGGTTTCCTAGAATAGAAATCCAATCCAAAAATATTAGTCAGGAATGTTGAACTTTAGGTCTCATAAGAAAAGTATTTTTCATCTCATTGTCACTGTATGGTGCAACTTGGTGTTCCCTTCTTATTTCATTCTGCATCCAAGACATAAATTTTCCAAATTACACATCTACATCAAGGAGTGAGTTCCATTCTATATAATTTGGCACTACCAAGCTATGCAAGTATGATTCACCTAAAAATTTCTTCAAACTCATTGGAACAATTTGGAATGCTTCATAAAATTCATGAGGATTTGAAAGAGAGGAATTGATCCCTTCTACAATTCTTGTCAATTGGAAATCAACAAGTTATTCCTTGAGGAATAATGCATACAACGGAGATGGTGATCTGCATGCCATAAGCTTAGGAATCAACACTATGATTTGTCCAATCTATCTCTCCAAATTTTCGATTTGGTCTAATTTCTTCTTTAGTTGATGCCCTTGCTCATCGATGACAATTTTAATTTCTACTTTTATAAGTTTCACTATGCTCTTTCCCACAACAATTGTTGATATAAATTTATCCTTATAGCCAAGGGTGTAGACAAATCAAGCGGTGTCAAGGGTTCTTGACTGAGAATATCTACCCATTCAGGTGCCAAGTGAGGAAATTTTATGGTACTTTGTGGCATGGAGGATTATCTCTTCCATAGAAAAAGGTTTTTTACTACATTTTCCTTCTTACTAGACTCAGTTGTTGTTGGCCAATAGTTCTAATCCATCATAATTAAGCTTTTCTAGTACTTTCTTAACACTTTCTTGTCTAAATTCTAGGTATTCCTTAGAAGGTCCATACATAACAAGATTTTCTTCAAATTCATCAAAATATTTAGAACCCTTGTCACTATTAACAAGTATACAATTAACACTAAGGTTAACTTCTATTTGTGGATTTTGGTTTTTGAATTTAGTGTTACTGGCTATATTTTGTTGAAAATTGCCCTCCAAAGAGGATTTCTCCACAAACATAGAGGATTCTAGGTTAACAATTGGAATAGAAGCCTCAACATCCCTATTACATCTATATATCCTTGCACTTCTTCTTATACAGGATGTAGACAAGCATGGATGATTCTTTTGTTTCCTCCTACTAGTGGTCATTTCTTCCACAATTGCTTCAGGAGGTTTTTCTAAAGTTTCTTCCATATGTGAAAGTAAAGTTTCATTAATATTATTATCACTATCAGGTTGTTGTTCTAATTTTCCCTCTTCTAGTTCCACATCTTTACCCTTGTTTCCCATTATGTTTAACCTGGTCTTCACAGACAATGGGGTTTTATGGGCACTAGCAGTTTCTTTATTTTTACTCATCTTCTTGCTTGAAATGGAGGTATCAACTTTGTAAATTGTTTTCCTAGATGGTCTAGAACTGGAAGGGGGAGGTTTAGGAATGTTTCATATCCTTGGAATGATTTTACAAAATCCAGTGGAGGTTCATTCTCTATGCCCAACACTCTACCCTCTAGGGCTGACCAACCTAGGTTTCTCCTTACTCATTTATAGAAACTCTTCCCATGTCCCAATTGATTGCTTGTTTAATTCTCTCTCCACAATTAATTTTATTAAACAATTATGTGTGACAAATTTTTATTTTCCTAACTAAACTAAGGAAGCTTTATTTTTCACAATATCAAACAGGAAGTTGGGAAGGTTTACTGGTCTATTGCCATGTTGAACATGAGCCAAAATTTTGAAATGTAGGCCATGCAAATACTTGTAGTTCCCTTCACAAGTGAAATAATGGATGATGAATGAAACTGGCTGAAATAATTCCAAGGGTAAAGATAATATGGAAGTGTCTTGCTTCTTATCTATGTCTAATGGAGGGTCATCGTGCAAAGTGAATTGTGCCCTAGCTAAATGTAAATCAAAATCCTTTACCCACCTTTCACCTTCATGTGGCAATCCAATTACTTTAGTCACAATATCGTTTGTAAATTCAATTTTTAGTTCTTTGACCACTACAAATCCATCCTTCAAAGTTTTGAAAAATTGAATAGTGACTTCTTCATCAAACCCCTTAAGACTCAAGTAGTAGTCTACTAATTCTTTCCTGCTAAATATTTCACAACTAGACGCGTCACCCAGAAAATCCATGTGATCTATTGTCTTATATCTCTGAAGACCTCCTCTTATTGTTATGAACAATAGATTTTTGCAGAATCTTGGTGTTTGCAAAACACAACAATGGTGAATCAATCAAAATTCGTAGCGTTATGGCATTGGATGTTTTATATAGAAAAAATATGATATACAATTACTACTTTCTTATTAAAATTAATTTTTTTTAATGCATGAGATCTAATGATATCTTCACTTGCATCAAATCTCATAATATTTCACTCATGTCAAGGCCTGCCACCCCAAACATGTTGCTAACATATCATTAAAATTTAAACTTCAAATTTTAATGTCTTTGATTTCCTTTATGATGCAATTATGGAAGGACAAGTCATCAAGCATGTGATGGCAATCATCTCATAAGGACAAAAACTCAACTAAGTAAGAGCATGGGTCCCACAACACTAGGATATGCAAGAGTAGAAAATTAAAATGAAATGAAATCCTAACAAAGAATGAATAAAATAAAACATGTACAAGGTTATGTGGCACAAACCTAGCAAGTGTTGCAGGAAAAGTGCTCTGAAAAGATTACATGTATTGATGGAGTGATGGGATGGTATGGAAAGGTGGGTGAGAGAGAGAGGGTGACAAAATGTGAAATTTGTATTATGAGATCTTGAATAAAATCAAGAATTAGTAGAAGTCAAAGTAGTAGAGTTAAACTCTTCGGTTGGGGGAACAAATATGTCTTTGTTGTGCTAGAACTACTGCAAGAACTCATCATGACTGACTAGTTTTTTTGTAGAGTTTGAGTCTATTCCCATTGACAAGAAGCTTTAACCATACAAAATTAATGGTTGAGAGTTGAACTATGTCATTATCAAATACTAAGACTATCTCATAGGGTCCAAGCCATCTAGTTTGAAATTTACCCGATGTGCGCTAGTATCGGGAATCATATAGCAGTGCCCCATCTCCCATAGAAAAATTCTTTTCTTGGATGAATTTTTCATGCCATTTTTTCTCTACTGCTAATGGAGACACAACCCAAGCACAGAATGGACACAACAAGAAAGGGGAAGTTTTATTAACTGTGAAAATATGCTAGTACATTTAGTACAGAGAAAATAAACTTCAAAACATGCCCTAAGGGCTTACAACAGTATAAGTCTAGAGATAATTTCTCCTTTTAGTACCCCCTCTCAAACTCCACTCCTAACTGCCTTTTACAATGCTAGAAATGTTCTTAAATAGACCCTGGAGGGTTAAGGATTAGGAATACATTCTAGAAAGTGCTAGTTGGCATCCACCGACCAAATAGAAGGCTCTAGAAGTCACATTAGAAGTCGGAACAAAATTAGAAGAATCCAAAAATGGTAACCAAACTTTTGGGAGGCATAACTTTTGAGCCGTAGCTCTGATTGATGAATAGTTTACATTTTCGAAAAGCTCTCGAAGCGCTCTATAGCCCTATAGACTAGCTTTGCTCATCCCCCATTTTTTGGCCCTATTTGAGGTCATTTAATGCCCCTAACTAACTTTGAAGCATTCTTAGGAGCTCTCCAAAAATTGAAAAATTGCAACAACTTTCAAACCGTGGGACCTTTCTACCTAATTCCTTTTCTGGAATGCTCTAAATTATAATTACAATATTTCGACCAATTTACACCTTCTAGTTCACCAAAATGATGGCTCAATTACATAATCCTATTTTTTTGGCATTTACATGTATCCCAAGGTGTTCAAATACTCTATCCTAGAACACTGATACTAGAACTGTGAGAGTTGGAACCTTTATTTGACCCAAATGGGTATCCAGAAATGAAAACATGTGAAACAAAAACTAAGTCTAAGTACATTTTTTTTGGTTGACACAGGATTGCCCTTATACCTCTAGATGCTCATGTATCAGACACCCAGGGTAGATTGAAAAGTGACCCTATCACTTTATGAATGGTAGAGGAAATCCCAAATGGGAAACCTCGGCTGCTAAAATCCAAGTTGTGTCCTCTATCGGTCGTTCTTTCCACTTGACCAAATACTCTTCATACTGCCTATTTCTAGTACTCCTACCCACATGACTATTCAAAAACTCCTCTATCTCCTCCTTCTTAGAAGTAGGAATTAGACATGGCTCTAACATTAGCTCCTCATCTGCACCATCATCATGATACTCTATTAAGTCTATAATGTTGAAAATAGCAGAAATGTGAATTCCATCTAGCAACTCCACCTCATATGCATTTCCTGAGTCATGTTTCTTCAGAATTTTGCAGGGACCAAATTTCTTCATTTTCAGCTTGTTGTAAGTACCGGATTGAAATCTTTCTTTTCGTAAGTGTACCATGACTAGATCCCCTACTTGGAATTCCTTATGTCTTCTCCTTTGATCAGCCCTAGCTTTATACTCTTGATTCATCTTGGTAATGTGTGCCTAAACCTCCTCATGTAGACACTTGATATGTTCAACAAATTCTTTAGCTTCAGCACTTGTCCTCTCCCCTTGCTCTATCTTCCTCAATTCTGGTGCAGTCCTTGGGCTATTTCCATATACAATTTGGAATGGTGATCTACTAGTACTCATGTTTATAGATTTATTGTAAGCAAACTCTGCTTGTGGTAGAACCAAATCCCACCCCTTGGGCTTATCCCCAACTAAACATCTCAGCAAATTGTCCATACTTCTATTTACCACTTCTGTTTGGCCGTCAGTTTGCGGGTGATGTGTGGAACTAAATTTCAAGTCTATTCTCAACTTCTTCCACAATTTTCTCCAGAAATAACCTACAAATTTAGTATCTCTGTTAGAAACTATACTCCTTGGAAGACCATGTAGTCTTACCACCTCTCTTAAAAACAAGTCTCCAATATGGATAGAATCATGAGTTTTGTGGCATGGGATGAAATGTGCCATTTTGGAGAACCTATCAACCACCACAAATACTAAGTCATTACCCCTTTGTGTCCTCAAAAATCCAAGAACAAAATCCATACTTATGTCCTCCCATGGCTTTGATGGAATAGGAAATGGCTGATAAAGTCTAGTATTGTGACTAAATCACTTGGCAACTTGACAAATCTAACAACTCTATACAAACTTCTTCACATCCTGTGAAATCTGAGGCCAAAAATAATGTTCTCTAAGAATGGCAATGGTCTTATCTCAACCAAAATGTCCTGCCATCTCTCCATTGTGTTTCTCCTTAACGAAATTTTCCCTCATGTCAAATTTTCCCTCATGGAACTCCTTAGAATGCATAATTGACTGCCCTTGAATAACATACCATCCTGAATTAGATAGTCTAACCACTTAGTTCTGTCTACAGCAACAGGCTCCTTACAAGCTTTCCACACTTTGACAAATCAGGATCCTCAGGGTACAGATTCTTAAGTTCATCAAACCCAACTATTTCAACCCGCATTACTGTAAGCAATAATTGTTTCCTACTTAGTGCATCTGCAACCCTGTTAGATTTTCCACTTCTATGCTTCAACACAAATGTATAGCTCTACAAGAACTCTACCCACTTCATATGCCTCTGATTCAATTTACCTTGGCTATTTAGGTACTGTAATGCCTGGTGATTAGTATATAAAACAAATTCCTTTGGCAATAAATAATGCCTCCATTTCTTTAAGGCCTGAACTATTGCATAGAACTCTTGATCATAAACAAAATGCTTCTTTTTTCAATCATTCAATTTCTCACTAAAATATGCAATAGGCTTACCTTCTTGGCTTAATACAACCCCAATAGCACTACCACTAGCATCACAATCCACTTGGAACACCTTTCTAAAATCTGGAAGTGCCAACACAGGTTGTTCCATCACCTTCTTCTTCACCAATTCAAAACTTATTGCAACTGTCGCAGTCCATTTGAACTCTTTTCTATCCCCTCTTATTTTGTCAATCAGGGGTGCACATATGCCACTAAAATTCTTAATGAACTTCTTGTAAAAACTAACCAGACCATGAAATGATCTTACCTCAGTAGCAGGCCTTGGAGTAGGCTATTTCAAGATGGCTTTTACCTTCTCTGGATCCATTTTAAGACCTTTAGGTGATATAACAAACCCCGAGTTGACTAACTCCCTTTTTGCAAAGATACACTTCTTCAAATTAATTAACAGTTTCTCTTCCCTTAACCTTTCAAGGACACTATGAATATGCAATAAATTTTCTTCCAAAGTCTTTCTGAAAATTAAAATATCATCCAAATAGACAATAACAAATTTTCCCAAGAACTTCTTAAGTACCTCATTCATAAGCTGCATGAACGTGCTCAGGGCGTTCGTCAATCCAAAGGGCATGACTAACCACTCATAAAGACCCTCCTAGGTCTTGAAGGCTATTTTCCACTCATCTCCTTCTCATATCCATATCTAATGATAGCCACTCTTGAGATCTATCTTTGTGAAGTACTGAGCTCCACTCAAGCAGTCCATAAGATCATCCATTATTGGCAAAGGAAACTGATACTTGATGGTTATCCTATTTATAGCTCGAGAGTCTGTACACATCCTCCACTCTACATCCTTCTTTGGTGCCAGTACGGTAGGTACTGCACATGGACTCAGGCTCTCCCTAATCAATCCCTTCCTCAATAGCTCCTAAACCTATCTATTTAGCTCCTCAGTTTCAGTAGGAGTCATCCTATGAGCAGCCTTGTTAGGCAAACTAGCTCCTAGAATTAAATCTATCTGATGACTGATTTGCCTTACTGGTGGCAATCCTTCTGGAACATTATCAGAGATGATATCTCTAAACTCACCTAGTAAATTTGAAACTTCAAGTGGTATTTCACTACTACCTTCTTTATCTTTCCTAGGAATCAAAGCATAGCACATACGCTGATGTTTCATGCCATCTAAAAACTTCCTTCCATCAACAAGACAAATCTTAGCACTGCTACATACCTTTTCGCCTTCCTTTTTCATGGGCTTCAGTTTGTGGCGAACTCCATCCTTTGTTAGAGAGTATGTGTTTGCATGACCATCATGTACTGCATGCCTATCAAACTGCCATGGATGGTAACTCCCAATTTTGAATTTCACTAAACATTGTTCACTTACTAGTACCTTATGATCATCTTTCACCCAAGCAATTTGAAAGGGTTGGGGATGTTTCTCCCTCTTGAGCTTCAACTTAGAGACCATCTCCTCTGATACCAAGTTATCAGTGCTACCACCATCAATGATCACATCACAACATTTATCCTCACACTTGCATCTAGTATGAAATAAACTCCTCCTTTTTCCTAGTTCAATTTAACCACTTAGTAGGACCCTTTCATTTACTAAAGTCTCTCCTCTTTCTACATCCTCTGAATGTGATGATTGTGCATCCTCATCCATATGAGCAACCCTAGCTTGACCCTCAGCTCTCTTATCTGTCCTTCCTTGTCATTGAGGGCATTCAAAGGCATGATGACCTTCTTCATTGCAATGGAAATAGGTACCACGAAATCCTCCTCTTCCTTGTCCATGTCCTCTACCTCTTCCTCTCTGATTTCTAAAGTCTTGATCATGAGAGCAGTTAAAACCCTCGTTCCTCTAGTTCCTACTAGTACCCACATCTTCATTTTTCTTTTGGGTTTCATTTCGACCTCCAGATGACCTACCACTACCCCTTCCTCCTTGACCACACCCTCTTTGTCTCCCTTCAAGCCTTTTATTTAGCTTCTCTTCAACTCTTAGGGCAAACTGGTATGCTTCTTCAACACTGGTCATTCTTACCAGACTTTATTCCTCCTGGATGCTAGGTCACAACCCACTAATATAATGAGCAACCTTCTCCTTATTTGCTTCTGCATGCCCTGCTCTAATCAAAAGTCAGTAAAACTCCTCTGTATATTCTTGGACTGATTTTCTTGCTTTCTTTAACCCATGCATCTTCTTAAAAAAATCAAGCTCATAGTCAACAGGAATGAATTGCTTCTTCAATTTTTCCACCATACAATCCCACCTTGTGATCTTCTCCTTTCCTCTTCTATTTCTTTCCAATTGAACCTCTTGCCACCAGATTTTGGCATGGCCTTTCAGTTTGGCCTTTGCAAACTTAACCCTATGTGGATCCTTGATATCCTCATACTCAAAGTACTCTTCCAGTTCATTGATCTAGTTGATCAACTCATCTGGTTTCAGATTTCTTGAAAATACACCCACATCAATTGTAGGTCTTTTCCCAAACTTAGTAATGGCCCTAAAAAGCCTTTCCTCTGCCTGATTTAGAACTTCCCCATCAAATTCCCCTTCTGGTCCAATTTCTTCTTCTTCATTGTCATCCTCACTTTTGTCGCATGCGCAACATTTGTTCCTCTACAGAGATCCTCCTGCAATGCTTGTACCTTCCTTTGGAGGGCTCTAAGCTCCTTAGGATTAATAGCTCTAGACCTTCCACCATGCTCTCTTCATGGAGTCATCTTCTTAACTCAAACCCACAACCACACAGTCCTGGTGCAAACTGCCTCACAGTCGGCGCTCTGTCTACACACTCAAGAAAACCTGCTCTGATACCACTTGATGAAGACATGACCCAAGCACATAATGGACACAAGAGGAAGGGAAAATATTATTAACTATGAAAATATGCTAGTATATTCAATATAGAGAAAATAAACTTCAAAACATGTCCTAAGGGCTTACAACAATATAAGTCTCGAGATAATTTCTCCTTTTAGTACCTCCTCTCAAACTCCACTCTGAACTACCTTTTACAATGCCAAAAATGTTCTTTTAGGAATACATTCAAGAAAGTGCTAGTTGGTATCCACCGACCAAATAGAAGGCTCTAAAAGTTGCATTAGAAGTCGGAACAAAATTAGAAGAATCCAGAAATGGTAATCAAACTTCTGGGAGGCATAACTTTTGAACCGTAGCTCCGATTGATGAATAATTTACATTTTTGAAAAGATCTCGAAGTGCTCTATAGCCTTATGGACCAGCTTCACTCATCCCCCATTTTTTGGCCCTATTCAAGGTCATTTAATGCCCCTAACCTGACTTTGAAGCATTCTCAAGAGGTCTCCAAAAACTAAAAAATTGCAATAACTTTCAAACTGTGGGGCCTTTCGACCTGATTCTTTTTTTGGAATGATCTAAATTACAATTACAATATTTCAACCAATTTACACCTTCTAGTTCACCAAAATGATGGCACAATTACATACTCCTATTTTTTTGACATTTACACGTATCCGAAGGTGTTCAAATACTCTATCCTAGAACACTGATAGTGGAACTATGAGAGTTGGAACCTTTATTTGACCCAAATGGGTATCCAAAAATGAAAACACATGAAATAGAAACTAAGTCTAAGTACATTTTTTTTGGTTGACATAGGATTGCCCTTATACCTCTGGATTCTCCTGCATCAACTGCTAGATCAATTCAGTGTTGTGGAGTATAGATTTCTTGAATTCATCTAACCCATTTAGTTTTAAAATATGGTTTTATTGGGCTATAGTAAGATCAATATCAAGTCCCAAGTTGTTTGAAGCATATTATGTTGAAATTCAATAGGCATGGACACAAATTTACAATACACTATCTCAAAAGGGGTAAATCTAGTTGTATTTTTTCATGTTGTACGGTAAGCCCAAATGGCTTCAGGGTAGCCAAATCTTTTTTGTGAACATCAACGCTCTTGGTTAAAATAGATTTTGTCTCCTAGTTGGTTAATTTAGCCTAACCATTGGCTTGAGGATAATATGGTGTAGATTTACCATGGTGTACCATGTACTCCCTCATCAACTCTAAAAAGAGATTAGAGATAAATAATACACATTGATCTATAGCTATCTCATGTGGTATTCCAAATTTGGTGAATATACATTCATAGAGAGATTCAAAAACCTTATGATCCCTAACATCCTTCATGGCTTTAGCTTTGACCCACTTGGTGGCATAATCAGTACATACTAAGATATATTACTTCTAATGAGAAGATGGTCCAACAAGTCCAATAATATCAATACCCCACTTGTCAAATTGTGTGACCACTATCTGAGGCTACAAGGGCATTTCATCATCCTTTGTTGGATACCCCATGCATTGGCATCTATCATAGTGCTTAGTATGTTTTGTTGTATCTTTATGAAAGGTAGGTGAGTAGTATCCAGCTGTTAGAATTTTATAGTTGTAGTTTTTGCTACAAAATAGCCTCCACACAGTGCATCATGACATGCCCGTAAAATGTCACAAGTCTTGTCCTCTTGCACACATCTTCGATGCAACCTAGTTTGGACTAGTGTAGAACATATAGCTTGAGATCCATGAGATATTAAAAGTCTTTTCAACCAATATTTTACATTTCTTGGGCTAGAAGTGAGGTGGTGTCTTCATACCATAGATTGAAAGTATCAATAGAAAACATGTGCTCATTAGGGAAGCTATCATCAATTGTTGCAAGATCATCTAGCACTTGCAATCTTGATTAAAAAATTGGCCACCATACTAGCTATGTCTGGTTTTTTCAATTATCTTGATGTCAAATTCTTGCATGAGAAGAAACCATTGTGCTAATCTACAACTAATGGGAGGTATTTTCATTAATAATTTGATGGAAAAATGATCAATGTAAACAAATACTTCAAAACTTGTGATGTATTGTCTGAATTTTTTGAGTACATAGATAATTGCTAATAGTTATTTTTCCATAATAGTATAATTTAGCTCAGCACCTGGCAAGTTTTTGCTAATGTAGTAAATAGCATGTTTAGTGATACCTTCATTTTGTCCTAGAAATACTCCAATGGCATAGTTACATGCATCAATTTGGATGTGGAATGGAAGCTTCCAATCAGGTACTCTATAAAAAAATTATTTTAATTTTTAAAAAGAGTATAAAATGAATTTTTACTTTTGATGTTTTCTTAGGTTTTGACATTTTCAAAGCTTTTTTATGGGTATAAAAAAGAACAAAAAAAGTTAAATGTTACTTTTCCCATAGTTAAGCTTTTGTTTGACTAACACATTTTCTCTAAAGCATTTTTATTTCAGTTTTTCTAATTTTTTGTAGCCTAAGAGTTGCCTACAGGACGTTTGACAAAGACTCCTTTGCATAAACCATTCAAACATGAACTAACTATTTGTTTGCAAGACAATTTCCAAAGATATGTTTGACCAAGACTACTTTTAAAACCCACAAAATAGCGTCTCTTCTTTCTTGCTTTCAAAACATAGATTAATTAGGGCTTGTGAACTTCCTAGGGTGCAAGACAGAAGAATAGGGGATTATGCTCTTCACCACTTGGAGTTCATGACCAAGGGTGAATAAAAAACTTAGATGCTTCTAAAAGATGATATTCCAAAGAAGGCAAGCAGCTTAGTGGTTCTCTAGTATGGGTCTTTTTCTATGAAGGGATGACAGTTTCCTTTTAGGGAATTAGGATCTTGAGAAAGGAAAAGTTTGGATTGATTAAGTTAAGGTTGTAAATTAACTTGTTTTGTGTGTTTGGGAAAGGAAATAAGGTAGAGGATTATGTTCTTTCCCCTTGAGGGAAATCATAAACTCTGACCCTTAAATCCAGACCACCAATCTGTGTCAATCCTTTAGAGGGCCTGTCGGAGTGATCCAACTTCTAGGAATGACCCAAGTGAGCACACTTCTTTTGCCAAAGATTCCAAATCACTCTAATAAAAAAGCCTTATAGAGTGAAAGGCTCCAAGGCCAGATTAATTTCCTATCCTTTAATCTTGATATTGCATGTCAAGGAGAGGCTCTGTCTATGCACTGGTTGGCATTGGCCTCTGGCTTGCTAAGCAAGTAGTGTGCACTTTCAGATGTTGGTGTGGGCTATTGGTCTCAACTTTGCTTGCAAAGCCACTAGGAATTAATATGAATGAATGCCAAGTAAGAACCTCTTAGTTAGAAGCTACCTAGTTCACCTTCGAAAGGATACATAATCTTTGTACAAGGAGGGGGAAGAATCTCTCCTATAGAGCTCACCATAGGCATGCTACTAGATGTTTGAAGGTGGTATATGTGTTCATCCCCTACCACAAGGGTGCTTGTTCAGCATATACTATTGAGTCCTTTGAATACACAAAAAACATGGACCCCCTTTAGGGAGTGACATGGTTGTGTGAGGTACAAGCATCAGCATAAGATGTGGGACAAAGGTTTTGCCTTCTCTACCATTTTTTGTTTCTAGGGATAAAACATGTTTGTTATTGAGTCATAAATAGTCCAAACCTATCTAAAACAAACAAAAGGTCAAGACTCCCTTGTCCCTCTGAGTTTCTTTGCCCTCAGTTGGATTGTATTCGACTAATGCTTGCTTCCCATGTTTTGTTGAAAACACTTTGTCTTGTTTGAAACCCAATGCTATTGGAAATCTAGAAATTAACCCTAAAATATGTCTGTTATCTGTCAAACAAACCTCCAAACTATCCAAAATAGTTCAAAACTATCAAAATCTCTTTGAAATTCAAGTCTATTGTCAGTCTAGTCTTCATTTTTGTGCATAGTTTTTAAAATTTTGCAAGAGTAGCTTTTGTTCTATCACTTCTTCACGTAGCTCTGTCTAGGTTCTCACACGAATAGTTGCACATCTCAATGTGAGATTTTGCCTTTGTGTCCTTATTTTGTTGTCAAACCTTACACTTCTTTGTGCAACCTGGAGCACATCCTCATGCAAAATTCTTATGTTGTCCTAAGTCTTCACACAACTCTATGTACTTTCTCTCATGCCTCTCAGAGGATCTTCGTGCAAGATCTTGAGTCTGAACTATCAAGTTAGTCTGTTAGAACTATCTATGCTCTACACCAAGTCTATTTCCTACATCAGTTCACTGCTTCTCTGTCTGAAAAAAATCCCAAATAGTGGCATTTTTTTTAGCTAAAGATTCATGACCCATACTTTTACTAGTCTCATCTTTTAGTTGTCTTGATTCTTTTTCTTTAGTTCTTGTCATACTCTATGTTACGATAGTCATAATCTTTGGTTGTTCTAGCCTTCAAATCAGACTATTCATGCTTTAGTATACAACACTCTTTATCTTGTCCTGTTAAGACTACATTCTAGTGTGGTCCTTGTCTAAGCTTTTGTTTTTCGTCATTGTCTATGACTGTGGCAACTTGACTTGTGTTCTAAAACTTGGTTGTCACTACTTGAAACATAGTACATCAAAATGGCTTACAAAAAATGCACTAAATCCAATATTCCTACTGAGGAAGAAAGGCTACTTATTGCAAACATGAAGAAACAAATCCAATCAATGAGAACTCAAATTCAAAGACTGAAGGAGGAAGATGTAACATCATCAAAAAAATTCTCCTTGAGAGAAAATTCCCCTTCCTCCTATGACAACCAAAAATCAAATTCTTGTGATTTTGAATCCAAAATATTTGAGAACACTTCACAAATACCCAAGAGATCTAGAAATATCTTTGAAGAAAAACCTTGGGAACTTAAACCAAAGTGTGATTTCACCCATTTGGGAAGATCTTATGAATCGAATTTGGAAGAACTTCTTCAAAAGAAACTCATTGTGTTACATAAGGTCACTTTGGTGGGAGTTTCCTTTATAAGTAACTATTGTTCTTATCATAGACATAATTTACATAAAACTTTACATTGTAAGGAGCTGAAAAAAAAGATCCAAGATCTCTTTGACAATGAAATGATTCAAAAATCTAAGCTCTCATCTACTATAGATTATACTCTCAAGAAGGATCAACCTCATGAAACCATGTCTAGTAATGGTTCAACCACAACTTCTACTTCTTCCAACATACACCCACCTTCTAAATTGTCCAATCTTTCCAATACATATTCACCAAAAGCAAAACTTGCTACCCCCCTTGTTGACTATGTGTAACCTCAAGGACTACCTTTGAAAGAAACTCAAGCTAATAGATACTTGACTGCAAGTCTTTTCACTACCTTCATAGATCATACTTCTTCATGCCCTGCTATGCCTATGAAGTTCATTCCAAGTAATTTTCCTTTTGAACTTCAAGATCCTATTATGTAGACTCTAGAAATAGATTCAAATATAGATTTAGATACTCCCTCATCCTTAGAATTGGTTTAATGTCAAGAGGACTACTTAAATGATAAAGAAATAAGTGTTGATCAAGACCAAGATTCCTTCATCCCCTTTCAAATCTTCCAAGATCTCATGCTTCCATCTCAAGAGCCACATAGTCCTTCATCTCCCATGTCATGCACCTCTAATAAGCAAGATCAAGATATTCCTTCCACCACCCTTAAGGAGACTATTAAATACCAAGAGAAGGATACTTTTCCTATACGACCTAAAATTTCTTTTGAAGATAAAAGTGTTCCCTCACCCTCTTGTTCTACCTTGCTACATTCACTTCCAAACTATGCTAAAGTTTTAAATACTCCTGTCAAAGGTATTGCTCCTGTAATAGTTACTCATAAATATATTGGTGGCTTTGGTCATATTGCTCACTCTAAAGATGTTGATATCCCTACTCATGGTCCATTCACATCTTCTAAATCTATCCTTGGTCCCTACCCATATAAGCTAAAACCTTCAAGTCTTCATCCATATTGGGACCTTATGTTCCTCTATCTCCTACTTCCACTCTTAGCTCATTACATGTTCCTCCTACCCTACCCCAAGATCAAAAAATATACACATACTTGAACTCTTCACATTCACCTTTCCATCTAAACTAGTCATATTGGCCTCACTCATCCACAAGTTCCAAGTCCTTTGGAAGCAATTTGGATGATCAACTCAAACACAACTGCATGAATCCATTCTCAAAAGTTCACTATGTCTCCTCTAATTGACATATCAATGTTAAGAAGGAAAAATCACAAAAGAGACTACAAAGGTCCACTATTCAAAGAGCTCAACCAAAGAAAGTATGGGTTCTTAAATCTATTATTGAAGAAATGCATTTCAAAGCATCTAATGAAAAATCAAAAGCTATATGGATTCCCAAGTCTCTTTTGAAGGACTTGACTATTGGAAACACATCAAAGTTGACATTTAAGCTTCTAAAGGCTTCCACTCCATCTTCTTCCCAACATCTTCCTAAAAAGGTTTCAAAACCTTATACTCCACCCCCCTTCAAAATGGTTTTGCCACCTCATACATCTAAACCTCATACTATTTCATCCATATTTTCTCCATCATTCCACTACCCTTCAAGGTGTGTGTCAATGTTGATCTTGCCAACTTTTTCTTCTACCCTTGCACATCCCTTTCAATACCCTATCCACTCCACCTTCTATCCTCCACCTTTTATCCTTCCATCCCATTTATCTCATCCATAGCATAAAACCTTATCCTCCATATATATTTTCTACTATCTCCCTTCCATTACCTTATCAACATCTTTGAGTGTACCTTGCCATAGTCTTGGCTTATCATAACTTATCTTTGTTATAGGAATTCTATCTAACTTGAGAAAGGCTTGAATTCTTTCCAAAAACTCTAAAAATCCAAAAAAAAAAAAAGGAAAAAGAAGTGCCTCGGTGAAAACCTAGAAATAGATGCCTTGGTAGCAAAAGTAAAGAAAAATAAATCCATCCTATGGTGAAGAGCACTTCTTGTGGCACCTTGGATAAATACCATGATGAAAACTTGGTAAACAAGTATCATGTGTAGTTCTTCCATCCATGACATCCTATCATGATCTTGCTTATCCTTTAGATGTCCTCTTTCCCAAACCCATTCGCTCATAACCTCCATAACAAAATTTTCTATCCTATTCAGTAAACCCTTTGGTCTTGATCAACAAAAGAAAGAAGAAAACTCAGTTCTTAGTAATCTCTTGACATGATCATTTTCTTGGATTACTTATGTGACACCTTTCAGTACACCATGAGCTTATATTTTTATATCCTTTTTCCCTAGCTTGGGTAATCTTGTGAAGACTTTCCTTGAGGGTAACATTCACCACTTCATACTCCTTG
Source organism: Cupressus sempervirens (assembly GCA_028749045.1). Classification (NCBI taxonomy): domain Eukaryota; kingdom Viridiplantae; phylum Streptophyta; class Pinopsida; order Cupressales; family Cupressaceae; genus Cupressus; species Cupressus sempervirens. Next base: position 486,800,882 of record CM053789.1, read on the forward strand.
CCTATCCATCTCCACTTATCCACCGGCTTGCTAATACATCTCATCTTGCACCTTGCTAGACACTAGAAAAAAAATCAAGGTAATCCCTCTTGAGAGCTAGAAATCTCTAAAAAAATCCTAAAAATCTAAAAAAGTCCTTAAAAAATTGTTAACCTGGTGAAAACCTAGCAATAGGCGTCTTGCTAACACCAAAAAATTGAAAAACAAAAAAAGTGCCATTGGTGAAAACCTAGAAATAGGCATCATGGTAGAAAAAAAAGAGAAATTTCTGCCAAAAAGGTGAAAACCTGGTAAATAGGTGCCTCTTTTTCCTAATGCACCATCTCACACTGCATCTTCTAGCTTTCTGTACATTTGGTTTACCATTTTCCCACTTTCTACTCATGTATCCATGGATTGAGTCTTCTCACAGCTCGGGGGCATTCCCCTTTAGTGTCACTCTTTTTGAGATTATTTTCATAGAATCTCTTTCGTGAAAGTCACTAGTCATTCTGGCTATGTCTACCTACTGTCACTAGTGTCACTCTTTTTGAGATTCTCCTAATAGAATCTCTTTCGTGACAGTCACCAGTCATTCTAACTGTGTCTGCCTTTTATCGCTAGTGTCACTCTTTTCGAGATTCTCCTCATAGAATCTCTTTCACAACAGTCACCAGTCATTCTAGCTATGTTTGCCTACTACCACCAGTGTCACCCTTTGTCAATATTTTCTTTATTAAATCTCTTTTGCAACAGTCACTAGTTGTTTCAACTGTGTCTCCCTATTGTTGCTCGGGTCATGTTTTGAAATTCCTTTATGGAAGATCTCTCTTGCATCAATCACTAGTCATCTTGGCTATGTCTTTCTACTATCACTTAGTCCTCTTTAGGTTCTTCACCTCAAAGATTCCTCTTTGACCTCAATCACTAGTCGTCTTGACTATGTTTGCCTACTGTTATTTCCCTACTAAAGAGATTTCTTTCAAACATGTTCTAGACACTGACACTTGACATCAATCATATGACACAAAAATGAACTCAAAATGACATACTTATTTGGATATGCTAAGCATTTTCTTTGTTTGCTTTGTTTTTTCTTTATCATGTCTCCTTGAGCAACTTGATGATGTCATTTTTGACTAGAGAAGTAATGACTAGGAGCATGATCTTTTCTTTGCTTTTTGTTTGTGGTTTAGTTCCAATTAGTTGATAAATTCCTATAAGAGGGGTGTCCACTATAAGAGCCTCCATCTTGTATTGGATGGCTGGGTGTACCTCGACTCCTTTTATACAAATATGTTAATAATGTTGGTTCTTCTCCTTGTTTGTTAGAGTAAACTCTTCATGCTACAGTACATCCTGATACTCCTCCTACTTAGTGAACGTATGGGTCACTGCAAGTATATCTAGTACACTTCTGTCTCATGTTACGAATGCAAGGGTCGTTGAGGACATAATACTTACTAAGTACTTAGCATAAGATGGATCTCTCATTTTTTTGGTTTGTCTACCATGCAAGAAACATTTTGGTCATCCTAATGTTTATGTTTTGATGCTTATGTTAACTTGCTACAATAAAAGGGACAAATGTTATGGTCATTCTAGCTTCTTGTGCCTTGAATGCTTACATTTAATCCCAAAAAACTTACAACATATTTCTTATTCATATTCCCGTAATTGCAATGCCAGTGGGAATTATATGACATATGGGTTTTCATCCTATGCTCAGTGATGATAAATGGTCAAGGCTTGGTAATCAGACCTAGGGTTGCATTTAATATAGTCTTACATTGCATACTTCACTTGCATAAGCACACAATTCAGTTGCAACTCTATTTCTATCCTTCAAGATGAGGGATTGTGGATCTCTTCAAGCATATCAGAATTCTCCACGACTACACAAATGATTGATTAAACACCCTCTTTGTAGTATCGTCCCCTGATTTGAACTTTGACTTGTAGAAATTTAACTTAAGGAATATTGTCAAACACTTTGTATGCAAACTCATAAAGCTGATTTCCTCAATAAATTGCTTTCCAATGAGTAGATTTATGAACAACTATGAAGTGACATTAAAATGCATAATACACATCATAACATTTTCACAAACACTTGGCACACATTCAACAATATATAAAAAATCTGGAAACTCTTTCAATCTACTGATAAAGAGTGATTTTTAAATGTAGATGTGCACTTACAGTTGACTTAAAGGCTGCAACAACTATTTAGACTTGTATTCAACAATTATTATGCAAAGTATCAAGATTTGACAGAAGAAACCTGGAATTAGTTGTCGTAGTATTTTGCAGATGTAGTCAGTAGCCTTCCAAACTTCTAATCAGCCAAAAAAAACAAGTAAACTTGATACCAACACTGTTCACGCCATACTGTAGCAAAATACTGTTCATGCGGCACTATAGCAATAACTAACTTCAGATCTGCACCTCAAACCCTTGTAAATTTCTTTATGCAAAAGCCCCAAATGAAACCCAGTGTGTTTCCTGAAGTGAAAACACCATTGATCCTCCTAACTGTGTCTTCCAACAGCGAAGAGAATGCTAGCAAAGAGGGATTCCGTCCTCCAAGCCCGATAATCAGATATCCAGCAACATAACATTAATCTTCATCCAAGCATACAAAAAAAAAGCTCTTCCATTTCTTTTATAGTGTTCTCACAAGAGCTCAATCCTTCGTTTTCTCAATGTGGGATAAAACATAACTCCCTTTATGTACCTTATGTCTCCAATGTGTTATAAAAATAAAGGGAACTCTTTTAATTTAAATATTTCCCACAAACTATAGTCTATGCATTAATAAAGTTAAATATTTAAATTTAACTTTATAAAATGGCTTTATCAATGCATAACAAATCTTATCAATGATAAATAAGTCTTCCTGTCGATTTTAAACAATTACCATCGACATACCACTATGACTGAATATCTGACCATGTCCAAGATGACTTACTATAAATAGTAAGTATGCCCAAAGTTGCCTCAGAACCCCTCAGAAAGACCTGCAACTGAAACTGTCTAGGCCAAATGGCCTCTAAGCCCCTTTAATGTCCTAGTTAGCCTATAGGACTATGGGGAAATAGGCTAACGACAACATCATGCTATGAATGCTAGAAAGGGGACATTACAGTCCACCCTTCCCAAAATTGCTTGTCCTCAAGCAATTTCAGCTCTGGATGCTGCAATATCTACTCATTTTCCCAAGTATCATCCTCGATAGGTAGGTTCTTCCACTTCACTAGATACTCCCTGATAGTCCTCCTGCGAAGCACCCTCTCCCTGGAGTCAAGTATGGCCTCGGGAACCAAGATAAGCTTTCTCTCATCATCAAGAGGTGGCAATACTACTGAAGGCACCACATTGTGACCCAATTCCTTCTTAAGGCGTGACACATGGAACACATTATGCACTTTACTGTCTGCAGGCAACTCCAACTCATAAGCTACTTCGCCCACTCTCCTGATTACTTTGAACAGTCCATAGTAGCGTGGTTTCAATTTCTCTGCTCCACTCTTCTTGAGAGAGGACTATCTATACGGCTGTAACATGAGGTACACCATATCTCCCACCTCAAAAGACCTCTCAACCCTGTGCTAATCAACATATTGCTTCTGCTGATTTTGTGCCTTTTGCAAATTTTCCTTCAAGGATCGCATAATGTCCTGACACTCTTGCAAAGTATCCTTGGCCTTAGGCACCTTAGGCCTTAAAAGGGGACATTTGAATAGACACATGGAAAGAGGTATTATAGCAGTACTCCCCTAGATGTAGCCACTTCACCCAAGCCTTCTGCTCTCCTGCAATGTAGTTTCAAAAGTACCCCTCAACCCATTTGTTCACTATCTCTATCTGCCCATCAGTTTGGGGATGGTAGTCGGTACTCAGAGTGAGCTCTGTTCCACATAACCTGAACAACTCCTACCAAAAGTGGCTCATAAATCTGCTATCTCTGTCACTAACTATGCTCCGTGGTATCCCATGTAGTCTGAATACCTCTCTAAAAAATAGTTCTGTTGTTTGTGCTGTTGAATATGTAGATGAAATTGCAAAGAAGTGTACAAATTTTGTCAATCTATGTACCACAAAAAAAATACAATCCCAACCCTGTGCCTTGGGGAGGCCTGTGATAAAATCCATAGAAATGCTATCCCACTTCTTCTCTGGTATGGGTAGGGGCTATAGTAAACCACCTGAAAAGGAATGTTCCTGTTTGTTCTGCTGACACACAGGGCATTCCCTTACAAACTGAAGCACCTCTGATTTGAGTCCTTTCCAAGTGAAGTGCTCTCTCACCTGCCGATATGTCTTAAAGAATTCAAGATGTCCTGCCATTGGCGAATCATGAAATGCCCTCAAAATCTTCTGCTTCATAGCAGACCCAAGTACTAAATAAATCCTTTCCTTGTAGATGATCAGATCATTTACGACAGTGTATCGACTATCTTGAATAGCTCCCTCAATAATGCTAGATGCCCAACTATCCTTAGCATATTTTGCCAAGATCATCTCTCTCCAATCATCCATCTATATCCCAACAGCAAGCAAATGAGGCCTTCTAGATAAAGCATCTGCAATAATATTTTTCTTCCCTTTGACATAGGCTATGTCAAAATCATAGGCTTGTAATTTACTCACCCATTTCTGTTGTCTGTCATTAAGGTCCTTCTATCCAAGGAAATGTTTCAAGCTATTATGATCTATTTTTACTGTGAATCGGCTTCCCACTAAGTACTGCCTAAACTTAGCTAGCGTGTGCATGATTGCTAGCATCTCTTTGTCGTAGATGTTGTAGGTTCTCTCCACACCTCATAATTTTCTACTCTCATATGCGATGGGATGTTTGTCTTGCATGAGAACAGCTTCTATGCCCTCTCCCGAGGCATCACACTGTAGCTCAAAAGGCCTGGTGAAATTTGGAATGGCTAAAACAGGACATGTACTCATCAGCTCCTTAAACCTGTCAAAATAATCCTGAGCCCTCTCTGACCACTTGAAACTATCTTTCTGTGTCAAATCTGTAAGTGGTGCTGCTATCTGTGAAAATCCCTTCACAAATCTGCGGTAGAACCCACAAAGCTTGAGAAATCCCTTGAGTTGTGAAGTGTTCCTCAGTGGTGGCCAATCCAAAATGGCCCTGATCTTATCTGGGTCAACCCGAACACTGCCTGCACTAATAATATGCCCTAGATAGAGCAACTCTATCATCCCAAACTCACATTTACTCATCTTGGCATATAATGACTCCCTCTCTAGAATACTGAGCACTGTATCAATATGCTTCAAATGTTCCTCCCAAGTACGGCTGTATATCAATATATCATCAAAAAATATTAACACAAACTTCCTCAACTGATCTCTAAACACTCTATTCATATAGGACTAGAAAGTGGCAGGGGCATTTGTCAACCCAAAGGGCATGACTAAGAACTCAAAATGTCCATAGTGGCATCTAAAATCTATCTTCTCCACATCCACCTCTCTAACCCATATCTGATGGTAGCCGGATCTCAAATCAATCTTGGAGAAGTAGCATGCACCATGCAATTCATCAATAAGCTCATCGATGCGCGGGATAGGGTATCGGTTCTTGATTGTCTTCTTGTTTAGCTCCTTATAATCAATGCACATCCTCATTGTACCATCCTTCTTCTTCACCAATACTACTAAAGAAGCGAAAGGACTTTTTCTTGGCCGTATGTGCCCCATGTCAATCAACTCCTTAATTGCCTTTTCTATTTCATCCTTACATCTCTTCGAATGGCGGTAAGGTGTGATGATAACTGGCTTAGCCCCTTCCTCTAATTCAATAACATGCTCGATTCCCCTATCTGGGGGTCTCCCTGGAGGTATCTCACCAAACACCTTAGTATGTTTGGTTATTATTTATTGTACATCAGGTGGATACTCTTGTTTATGCTGCTCTGTCATCTCAGGCATTACTCTAAACTCTGCTGACCATTGCACTTGATCATGTCTAAAGAAACTCTGCATCCGCTTGAGTGACACCACTCAAAGTCTCCCATCTGACAAACCTCTGAGCACTATCTTCTTAACATTTTTCTCAAACCTCATTTCCATTTTCTCAAGGTTAAATGTAAACTCTACTAGAGACTTCATCCAGTTCATCCCAAGCACCATATCCTGATCACCAGTGTTGACCACAAAGAAATCTCCTGTCATGTCATAATCTCCCAAACAAAGCTGCAAGTTGGAGATTTTCTTGGTACATTCAATTTTGAATCCATCGGCAACCATCACCTTAAATCTCCTATGCTCCTCTGTATGTAGCCCTCTGTGTGTCACAAACTTCTCATCAATGAAGTTATGTGTTGCCCCTATATCAATGAGTGCCACAACTCTCTGTCCATCCAAGGTTCCCCTAACTCTGAAAGTGATAGCCTCCTGTATACTTGACAACTGAGCTATCGTGCTATCACCGCATGCTTCCTCCTATGAAGAACTATCATCCTCTCCATCTGATTCGGATGACTGCTCTGAATCTCCATCTACTGACTCTTTGGTTGAAAAGTACTCCATCTGCTTAGCTTTTGCTTTCAATGGACACTTATGTGACAAATCCCAAGGCTCCCTGCAATGAAAACAAAGCTTCTTCTTCCTAAGATCATTAAGTGTCTCATTGTCCAACCTCTTACTTTCCTCCTTAGCTGGTTGAACCTCTTTATGAAAAGGTTTCCTATCCTTATCTTTCCTTGAAGGGAAACTCTTTGCCTGGAACTTATTTTTTGAAGATGAAGAGGAATCCATGTCATGAGCTTTCTTAGTGGCTTCTTGCAAAGTGGGAGGGTTGAGAGCTTTAATCCACCCTCTCAATGGATTAGCTAACCCATCCATAAATAGAACTAGTATCCTCCATTCAGATACATCTGTTACTAACACTACAAGTTTTTGAAACTCTAAAATGTATGTTTCCAATGATCCCCACTATTTAAGCTGAGCTAACTCCTTGAAATGGAGTTTTGGATCCTTCCTATCAAAATGTTCAATCAGCCTCTCTGTAAACTCCACATATGAGGTAATGTGTGCATGTCCCATAGTGACCATACCATGATGCCACCACTCGTGTGCTAACCCATCCAGATGAATTGTTGCATACTTAATAGCTTCTTCCTCGGGCATAGGGTTCAATTGAAAGTATGTGTCAAGCTTTTGAACCCAAGCTCTTGCTGTAGACTTTCTTGAGCCATCATAATATCGTAACTCAAGTCTCCCTACTTTCTTCCATAGCTCATAGCTCTAGTTCCTGTCATGTCCACGTGGCATATGTTTCATCTGCACATCCATATACTCCCTAAAGGTAATTGCAGCAGTAAAATCTAGCCCTTCGGCTTCCCAATCTCTCCTCAACTGGTCATGTATATCAGTAATCTGGGGCTCTGGTATGAGCTGCTCTGGAGCTCTAGGAGGAAATGTAGGAATCATGGGCCTTGAACTCACTATCCTAGCTCGCTGGGGTGCATAAGAAAAATTGTTCCCAACTTGTTCATCTCCATTATGTGTCCCATCCTGATCATTTCCATTCTGATTGTTACCGTGCATAAGAAAAATTGTTCCCAACTTGTTCATCTCCATTATGTGTCCCATCCTGATCATTTCCATTCTGATTGTTACCATTCTGATTATTTCCTCCACCCATGTTAGCATTCAACCCCATTTGATGAGCCATCATCTGCATCATAAGATCCAATCTCTGATTTTGTTCCTGTGCCCTTTTTTCTGCTACTCACTATCCCTGTACCAAGGTCTCTAATAACTGTAAGAATCTTTCCTCTCCAGGCTCTAGACTGGCATTCCTGCCTCCACCTAATCTTGTATTCCTGTCATCTCGGTCACCCATATTGTTGTCTTGATCAAAGAATAGCTTTGTTGTGTCTGTATGATTGGATTCTATACCCCCCCTGTACGGATGAACTAGACTGTTCGCTTTGCAAATTTGAACTCCTATTTTGTCTTGCTTTGGTATTGCAGAAATTATAAGGCCCCTGTCGCATGCTCAAACAGAAATGCTCTGATTTTAGTGTTTTGACATTTCATCAAACACTTTCCCCTCTATCCGCTAGTTCCAAATTTCCTATAAGACCTCCACAGGATGGCAGGACTTATAGCTCTGATACCACTGTAGTATCCTCTCCTAATTTGAACTTTGACTTGTAGAAATTTAACTTAAGGAATATTGTCAAACACTTTGTATGCAAACTCATAAAGCTGATTTCCTCAATAAATTGCTTTCCAATGAGTAGATTTATGAACAACTATGAAGTGACATTAAAATGCATAATACACATCATAACATTTTCACAAAAACTTGGCACACATTCAACAATATATAAAAAATCTGGAAACTCTTTCAATCTGCTGATAAAGAGTGATTTTTAAATGTAGATGTGCACTTACAGCTGCCTTAAAGGCTGCAACAACTATTCAGACTTGTATTCAACAATTATTATGTAAAGTATCAAGATTTGACAGAAGAAACCTGGAATTAGTTGCTGTAGTATTTTGCAGATGTAGTCGGCAGCCATCCAAACTTCTAATCAGCTGAAAAAAACAAGTAAACTTGATACCAACACTGTTCACGTCGTACTATAGCAAAATACTGTTCATGCGGCACTATAGCAATAACTAGCTTCAGATCTGCACCTCAAACCCTTGTAAATTTCTTTATGCAAAAGCCCCAAATGAAACCCAGTGTGTTTCCTGAAGTGAAAACACCATTGATCCTCCTAACTGTGTCTTCCAACAGTGAAGAGAATGCTAGCAAAGAGAGATTCCGTCCTCCAAGCCCGATAATCAGATATCCAGCAACATAACATTAATCTTCATCCAAGCATACAAAAAAAAAGCTCTTCCATTTCTTTTATAGTGTTCTCACAAGAGCTCAATCCTTCGTTTTCTCAATGTGGGATAAAACATAACTCCCTTTATGTACCTTATGTCTCCAATGTGTTATAAAAATAAAGGGAACTCTTTTAATTTAAATATTTCCCACAAACTATAGTCTATGCATTAATAAAGTTAAATATTTAAATTTAACTTTATAAAATGGCTTTATCAATTTATAACAAATCTTATCAATGATAAATAAATCTTCCTATCAATTTTAAACAATTACCATCGACATACCACTGTGACTGAATGTCCGGCCATGTCCAAGATGACTTACTATAAATAGTAAGTATGCCCAAAGTTGCCTCAGAACCCCTTAGAAAGACCTGCAACTGAAACTATCTAGGCCAAATGGCCTCTAAGCCCCTTTAATGTCCTAGTTAGCCTACGGGACTGTGGGGAAATAGGCTAACGACAACATCATGCTATGAATGCTAGAAAGGGGACATTACACTCTTAGCTACTTTGGCTGCCCTTAACCCATTTTTGGGATCAAATTCGAACTTTGACACACCTAAGTAGCCCAAAAACCTATTTTAAAATTTTGGGACCAACGCAATCCAATGCTTGTGCAATCCAAATTTTTCTAATACTTTTTGATTATAGGAATCTTTTCAACTTAAACTTCTTCAAAAATTTCAAATTTTATTTTGCAAAAAGTCAACTCAAGTCAACTATAATCAAATCTGGTCAATTTTTGGCCAAACTTGGTCTTCTAGACCTCCAAATCACTTCAAATCAATTTTAAATTTTCTTCTAATCGTTCTAATCTCTCTTACATTCTGCTAAATCTTGGATTTCTTCTGTATCTCTTTATATACTACTTCACATCACATTTATGGTGTGTCATCTTTTGATTTTGCTATCGAAGGGGGAAGGATGATTACATCATTGAATCCTTATTACTCAGGGCATCTCGTTCCCATCTTATGGCCTCATCATTAGGGGCATCTCACCACTAGGGGCATCTTGTTTACCTCTTTCTAACATCTTTGAAATCTATTTCATCTTGTCATCAATTGATTACAAGTATCGAAACAATCTAAACCTTGATTACTGAGGATCAAGCCTCATTCTAGGGATGATTCTATGACTCATAATTTGATCTTGATCTCTTATCAATCTCAGGTATCTAGGTGTTCTATTTGGATCCTTAAAGATTAAGCTCTGTTCTAGAGATAATCTTTTAAATGTTTATCCCTCTTAGGTATCTAGGTGTTCTATCTGGATCCTTAAAGATGAAGCTCTGTTCTGGAGATAATCTTTTAAATTCTTATCACTCTCAGGTATCTAGGTGTTCTATCTAGATCCTTAAAGATTGAGCTTTGTTTTGGAGTTAATCTTTTAAATGCTTATCACTCTCAAGTATCTAAGTGTTCTATCTAGATCCTTAAAGATTAATCTCTATTCTGTAGATAATATTTTAAATGTTCATCACTCTTAGGTATCTAGATGTTCTATCTAGATCCTTAAAGGTTAAGCTCCATTCTAGACATAATCTTTTAAATGCTTAGCAATGTTAGGTATCTAGATGTTCTATCTAGATCCTTAAAGGTTAAGCTCTGTTCTAGAGATAATCTTTCAAATGCTGTCAATCTCAAGTATCTAGGTGTTCTACTTAGGTATCTAGGTGTTCTATCTAGATCCTTAAAGGTTAAGCTCCATTCTGGAGATAATCTTTTAAATGCTTATCAATCTCAGGTATCTAGATGTTCTATATGAATCCTTAAAGGTTAAGCTCTATTCTGGAGATAATCTTTTAAATGCTTATCAATCTCGAGTATCTAGATGTTCTATCTGAATCCTTAAAGATTAAGCTCTATTCTAGAGATAATATTTTAAATGCTATCAATTTTGGGTATCTAGGTGTTCTATCTGGATCCTTAAAGGTTAAGCTTTGTTCTAGAGATAATCTTTTAAATGCTATCAAATCTCAGGTATCCAGATGTTTTGTTTGGATCCTTAAAGATTAAGCTTCGTTCTAGAGATAATCTTTAAAATGCTTATCAATATAGGTATCTAGGTGCTCTACTTAGATTCCTTGGGACTAAGCTCTATTCTGGAGATGGTCCTTAAAAGCTTATCAATTGGTATTCATGGAATCATTTTTAGAACCAATCACATTTCTTGATCTGCACATCATACTTTCTGATTTTTCTTTGAATTGAACATGTTTCTCGCACATTCATTCAAAGAGGAGCAAAATGTAATACCCCAAAATTGGCTCATTTCCATTATACCAATTCTGGTTTATCTGATCAATGCTAAAGTCTTATTTCATTAGGAAAATTCTTGTTTTGACATTCACTACTTGACTTAATTGTCAGTACAGAAAATCGTAATTTGCATTCATCATACTTATTATTTAATTCCTATAGTATTTACTCATATTAGTCGCATAGAACCTATTTGATTTAAATTTAATTTAATCTTAAGTATTTATGCTTTATTAAATTAAATTATCACCTAAGGCTAATGTACTAAGAAATTAAATTTATTCAATTTAATAAATATGCCTATTCTAATTAATTGAACGAAATTATTTAATTAAATAGAAAAGGTATTTATGAGGTCATATCTCACTTTATTAAATTAAATATCTTTCCTAATTCTAATCTTCAGTTCAAAATGGAAAGTCCTAGTTAACTACTGATCAAATTAGAAGTTATCCAAATCACTTTCTCTCACATTGAAGTATATTTGAGTTAACTATTTCTTGCACTCAGGATCTGAAGCAGTTAACTCCATCTAAATTTGGAATCTTCCACTATGACTGAAACTATGCTTCAATCCTGACTATCAATCTCAGTTGATCTCAATCATTGATGGATTCCAAAAATTCTATTTAAGAGACTCATAATTCCTCATTACATAGGTTGAATTGAATTGCTATTGAATCTCTTCTAGATTGTGCACCCATTTGCTTAGTGTTATAAAAATCTCATTTTCTTAGATTAATATCATTTAGAATTAATATGCATTCATTTAGTTAATTCTATTTATATGTTCTTAGATTAATTGCATAATCATTTAGACTACCTACATATTCATATAGATTAATCATTTTGAAACCTTTGTTCTAGATGCTTTGATTACATGTACATCAAATCTGAGAGCATAAGAAGGTAAAATCCACCTAGATAGAAGGCAATAGGTCATCTTGCAACACTATTCTTGGATGAACAATCTCATGTTCATTCTAGGATGAATCTGCATATAAAGACCATGTTGAAGCATGTGTGTTAAATAGAGGCCACATTCCATGCATACAATAGGAGACTGAGATGGGGTCTTCTTAGACAATATTATTTGTAGGGAACAATTATGGACAACACAAGAAGATTCCTTGGAACCATATTTATTAGTGAGGATTATTACTAGTATATCATCTTCTTCTTGTGACACCAAAAATGGGTTTCTTTCAATGACCATTAGTTGTTCCATGGAATTTTCTTTAAGGGTAGCATCTCCCAGATCTGGCCAAACAACTTGATCAAGCTCTACTTGTAGTTTTGCTAGAAAATACAATGTTAGCTTTTTGGTATTTATCCCATCTAATATGGTCATTTTTCCTAAGCGACATGCAATGCAAGCATTAGTTATGACTAGCCAAGGTCATCCTAGGATTAATGGATATCCTCCTAAAGTGGCTTTAGATGACAGGATTATGAAATCTAAAGGGTATTCTAATGAATCTTGTGTTGCAAGAACATCTTCAACCATACCATCTAGCTTAACAGTGAAATTATCAACTAATTGTAGTAATGTAGGCATATCTCACAAACCAATAATTCTAAGCCTCAATAGAACTTATCTAGTCATAGTATTGATTGATGCCCCTATATCTATTAGGACATTCTATATTTACATGCTATTAATGTGAATAGTGACAACTGGACTCCCTAGATCAGAGTACTTGGGCATTAAGAATTTTCTTAGCATGAGATCATAAAGTTGTCCTAAAACATGAACAATGTTAGGGTCATTTTTCTTCCTTCTAGGCTACTTAATACATGCTTCTTTTATGGCTCTATTATAAATCAGAACTTCTTTAAGGGCATCTAACAATAGAATTAGCACTAACATTTGTTTAATTTTGTCTATTAGATCCATTGCTATAGGATTTTCTTTGGGTGGAACTGATTGAGCTAATCTTTGTAGATAAAAGGGGTTTGTATGTACTGGTGTAGATTGATAAATATGTGGAGAAATAGTAGGTTGGTTCATAGGTATATCCTCAATATCAACAACTTTAATTATTATGGGCCCTTTTGGTGAAGGAAAGGTAGTTCTTGATCTAAAATGGATATCATTTACTTGCAAGGCATAATTTTATTGTTTATTAGTAGGATTTGGAGTTGGTTGTGTAAGAATTTGTGTTGACTTTTGAGGGTAATTACTAGCTATAGGAGGTGGAGGCATGAGAGCTTGTCATTGAGGTGGAGGTTGTGGGAAATATAAGGTATTCTAGCTTATTGAGAGGGGAGGGTGAATCAAGAAATAATAAAACTTTAACTCACTTCACCAATTAATTTTTCCATATATTATTCTAATCTAATTGCATGCATGAAAGAATGAAAGCAATAAAATATTTATAACACTTTAACACAAGATATGGTGACCCAAAAACCTTCCAAATAGAAAGTAAAATTGGGATGGGGATGATAGCAACAAGCTTTAGTGTTGTAGTATAAATTTGGCCTGTTAAGGCTTATAATTGACCACTTCTAGTGGTTTTCCCTATTAGGAGAAATAAGGAATTTTAGATCCACCTTGCTAAAGGATTTAGAAACATACAGTGAATTATGCACTCTATTAGGAGATTTAGAAAAAGATTGTTAAGTCCACCTAGTTAAAGGATTTGACTAATGCACTTGTTAAAATGAATCAGTGGCTGATCTCTAATGTGCAACTTTGACTTTTTGAATGAGATTCCTTGAATTAAAATGATCATCTTGTTGTGATAGATAAGTCTTTGTTGTACCTTATACTACTTGTATCCTTCTTCAATTCGCACACATCTACTCTTACTTCTTCACATACTCATACTTGATTTCAAATTTGGATATGATATAATACATTACACATATATCAGTCTAATTAACTACTTATCAAAGTTTTCTACAATACCAAATTCATCATAATTCACAAGTTCAGAAGTTTAGCCTATTACTATAACTTGGGTTCTGAAGTCAACTCAGTGATGTTATGACACTTGGAAAACACTATCAACACTCAAGAAAACTCAGTTCATATTGATCACTTCGAGTAGCATGAACTTGGTTAGTACTGTGTGCCTCTATGAACATTGAGAAACTCGATAGAAGTTGAATCACTTAGTTGACACTAGATGACTCGGTCAACACTAGATTCACTTCATTAACACTGCAAGCTTGGTAGATACTATAGAGCTTGGTTAACACTAAGATCTTCATCATTTCTATAGGATAGCTTGGTAGTCTCTACTATGCATGGGCAATATTGTAAACTATCCCAGATGCTCAATAGACACTATACAACTCAGCAAGAACAACAATCTGACTATTATGCTTAGAAAAAAATACAACACTTGGTTAACACTACTAGATGAATGATAATCTTGATAGCAACTATAGAGCTTGGTAGCAATGTAATCAACTGACTAAGTGTTAAGTCACTAATAGAAAAATTGACCTTAATGTTAATAATATCCCCCTTTGGCATCAGTGACAAAAATACTTATCATACCAAAAATCTGAATTCTCAAAATTACAAGTCAAAAACTTCCTTTATCAATATTTCATGTCTTCAACTCAATTTTGACTTAGTGTTGTTGTAGCTCGGTAAATTACTCTATTTTTTTATTTTTCAAAATTTCTTTTGCAAATATATTTTCTACTTATCTGTACATATTAGCCTTCGAATACATATATCTCTCCTATACATATATCTAGAGTATGATAATATTCTCTCCCTTTTATTAATAAACAATATACAATATCTTCTCCCCTTATAAACATATCTTCTCCCCCTTTTTGATTAAAATGCCAAAGGTGCAAAATATTTACAAGTTAATAGAAAAATGTGACAAGAAATTAGTATGTACCTTCAAAATTATTACCATGGTATTGTCCCAATTCTCTTGTAATACCTTTCTTGCATGCAACATTATCTGTACTTCTACTGACAGTTCCATCATGTGGTCAACTATGGAGAAATTATTATCATGGACCAGTGTTTTTGCATGTGCAATATATTTTTACATTACATCCATGCTTGGAAGAATAATGCCCTAAATTTCTACAAGTGTGGCACTAATTCTAGCTTCTTCCCTTGGCAATTCTACTTGAAGATTTGTCAAATATATAATCTTTATAAGTGTACAAAACTACAACTTGGATCAAGTGACAGTTGTGTACTTCCCTTCATATCCTCATATATATTGAATAATTTATCCTTAATTTTATTTGTAAAGATAGATGTGTCACTCAACTTGAAAAATAAAGAAACAATGTTATTTACAGATGTTTTCAATGTAGCAAGAATAGTAGACAGTTCTACTCGATCAATAGCAATCTCTTATGTGCTACTTGCTCTGAAACTTTATTTTTAAATTCTCTCTATTCTCTACATCAATTTTAATTGTCCATTCATTTCTTCATTGTACTTTTCAACAACTTTAGCTAACTGATCCAGAATGAGTTATTTCTCATCAAACTCAATCCTCAGAGCATCTACAAATATGTTCTTTATACCCTCCAGGACTTGATTTTTCTTTTTCCTCTCTTCTCTAAGATTTTTTTGCTTAGCCATCTTCTTCCAAAGTTCTCCTAGGGTATCCATTTGATCATGAGTGAGATTAGAGGTATCCCAATTTGGAATAAAAATGTCATCATCTAGATCAATGTCTTCCTCTTCTTTAACCTTTTCTATTGGAATAACATGATGGACAATTTATTTTCCCTTATTCAAAACATTAATGGTTGGTTGAGATTGGGTCTCAACTTCCATTGCACTAGACATGGTGGAAACAATAGTGGAAAAAATAGGAATAGCACAAAATGTACTAACAGTAGAAATAACATTGACAAAAAGAATACATTGTTGTTGCTCGGTCAACTGTGATGCTAGGAAGACTTGTTGCTTGGTAGATGAAGTACTTGACACTTTAATCAATGAAACACTTGGTAGAGTAATTCCAAAGATTGTTTGGGTGCTAGGTGATATATTTCTAACCACAACCAATGTGTTAGAAACCTTCTTTGAGCTTGATTGCACTAAGGCTTTTCTTAGAGAATGGGCAAAGAAAGTCATAACTTCTATTACAATCTTTTCTACATCATATTCTTCAATACTCTAAATTTATGGAAGACTTTCTCCAATGGCTTCCTATTCTTCTTCCCCATCATCAAGATTTACATCATGTATCTCATCATCTCTTATTTCTACTTCTTCTTTTGCATCATCTTCTTCACCATCTTTATCATCTACTTGCACAACAAAGTCACTAGGCTTGTGCAGCCCATAGATGTTTTTCCATGTGGTAGTAGCAGACTTCACCATAGATTCAATGTCCTTTCAAAATATTAGACATGTATTAAATTTAGGTGTAAGCTTCTGCTCATTAGTTTTGAATGATTTATTCACCTCTTTTTCACTAAGACTCGGCATAAGTTGTCTCAAGGTTTGTTCACTAGTGTCTTTAGCAACTTTCATTGCATTATCACATTGAGGCTTGACTACTTTCATAATAACATTAGGAACTTGTTGTGTTTACTCATCAGGTGAATACTTCCACTTACCAAAATTTTTTAGGAGGGCATCCTAAATCTTCTTTTTCTCCTCTTGGCTCCTAGTCTACACTTGAGTAACTTGAAACATGACATACTTGTTCCTTCTCCATTTTCTTCAATAGTTCTTGAAGGGTAGGAATAGACCTTTAAATATAATCTGTTCATCTTCATCCTCTTCTCCCAACTTTAGTTTCCTCTTGGATTTCATGGATCTTCTTGTGAACATAGAAAGGGAAGAATTTGTAGGATTTATTATTGTAACCTTCCCTTTCTTCTTTAAAGGTTCCTCTTCCTTAGGTTCTACTTCCTCCACTTCATCCTCTTCTCATTCTTCTTCTATATCGTCTCCTTTTCCCTCTATCAACATGAGAGGAGATCTTGATTGCTAGAGTTCTTATTTATTTTCTCTATCTTTTTCTTCCTTTGTTTACTGTTTGGAGTAGCTTAATCTCAATCTCAATCCTACCCTTAGCCTCTTCATAAGTTGCAAACTAAATTACCTTAGGATCCACAAGCTCATTTAGTAGAGCCTCAAAGATATCTTTTGTGTCATCTATGTTAACGTCATATTCTAGAGGTTTAACCCATGCCACTCTAGGTCTAACTACTTGAATGTAAACCTTGTCATAGTGAACCATAAAACAAATATCTTGCTAATAATCTTCTACTAGTTTCTTGGGTATCCTAAACATGTTGTGCATTTTCTCCTTGAATGTTTCAAAATAATTATCCATAATACTATCAAAGTTTTCTCTCATCTCTACTATAAATTTATTTATTCGATACAATATTGGAGTTTCTTCCATACTGCAATACCTTTTGAAGGGAAAAACTTCTAAACATAGAAAAATAGACATTTCAAGAGAGAACCTAACTTACATAGATTATTCTTTGATACTAAAATTCTCTCCATATTATTGCTCAATTGATTTATTAGCAACTTGGAAAGGTTGGAGGATAAATTGTTATTTACTACCTTATATGTTATGTCAACCACTTCACATGACACATTGTTCAACTAGCTTGAGTTGTAGATTTTGTGAGCTATCACATGGATGCTAAACTTCAATTCCATATCATTTACTCCACTTAGTTTCATGCCTCTTCCATCCCATTCGAAAAGAGTTCACTTTATCAATTTGACCCAACCTAGGGTTTTAGTGGTCTTCACTTTATTCAACATGAGCAATCCAATAATCATGTGTATCATCTTCCTAGTTATCAAAATAGGATGATCTAGCCATAACTGCATATTATGAACATGGCTCAATATGAATTTAATTCACTTTACTTGAGAGTCCCTCAACATATGTAAAATATGTGTCAAACCCTTTGTCTCTAAATGTTTGTGCTTAGGTTTCATAATACCATCCACACATAGTTCATTGTATGCTTCATTCATCTCTAGGGTTCCAAGCTCCTAAATAGAATAGTGATCAAATGATCAAATTTCATGAACAATGAGTATCTTAAGTGGAATTTGGGATTTTTCTCAAATAGGGTTTAGTGTGTCTACTATTATTGGACTCAATTTGCATGTGAGAGCCTTGCAATCCACTCCACAAACCAACATTTCAGAACCTTTCTTAAACTTGTTGCTAGAAGATGCCATCACTTGGTAAGGTCTTGAATGTAGAAGAAATCTTCAACAACAACTACTTAAATCACTCAGGGGCTTTAAATTCACTCTTTTCTCTATGCTCTCAAAAAAATTCATAAACAATACATTCAATTTCCTTCTTTAATTAATTTTAGTCTTTACAATCACCATTAATACTTCATACACATATACGCTTGGTGACAAGTTGTTCTCCATTCAGTTTGGTCTTTAATGCTCAGAAGACACCTCCAACTCAATAAGATTACCACCACTCATTTTGAACTTGGTACTTGTTAGAGTCACCAACTCTACATTTGTATCCAAAAACAAGATATGCAACCTGATGTTTCTTGGTAAGGTCTTGTAACCTGACCTTGATCGGTAAGGTCTTGAATTTCTATCATCACTCAATGATCCTTGTGCATCTTGAATGTTGATATAGATCTTTCTACATGCTAGATGGAATTGATGTTTGATGACTTCTTCTAAATCATAGTTGCAATGATATCCATAAGGAACGAAGTTGAAATGGTTGAGCCACCCAACTCATTGACTTGGGTGTCACCAACTTCATAACTTTGGCTTAAATTCTCTAGATATTTTTGCACCCATTTCTACCTCATTTGTTTTCTGATTTTGTCAACTTTAGCTTTCTTCTCATCTTTAAATTTTCCTCTCTTCATTTAGTTCTTTTCAAGATGTCCAAGTTCTATACAAATAAAACATCTCTTTGTAGTGTTTATTTTCCTCATGTGATGTTTTACATAATTTTCTCCAATGTGCCCAAACTCACCAAAGTAGTGACATCTACACCATGTGTTGGAATCTCGTTCAAATATTGCTTTCACAATTTTCTCTATTGGGTTCCACTTATTAGTCTTGCACTCTAAAGATTTGTGTCCTTGTTTTTTACAACTGTGACACTTTCCTTCAAACTTAGATTTCTTTGTGCATTCACTTGCTCTATGACCATGCTTATTATAGTTGTACCATTTTCCATTGAGTTTTGATTTACCATTGCTCCAATACTTATTTGATATCTAACCTTATCCGACCACAATGATTGCAAGTAGGTCTTTTATTATTTTGAGCTCCTTGTTGAGATGATTCACCTTCATCTATTTATTCTAATCTAGATTTGTCTTTGTGTCTATATTGAGTTTTCTCATTCAATTGATTAATTTTTTCTTGAGATTTCATCATTCCCTCATTCATTTGAATTTCCATGCTGAGATCATTCTACAATCTTTCATTCTTTGTCATCAAATTTATAAGCTCTTGATTTACATCATTGAGTTGATCAATAAAGTCTACTTGCTAAAGGATTAGTTATTGAATTTCATTGTCCTTTTCTTCTGTGACTTCACATAATCTAACTGATTGGATTTCTCGCTCTATTTTTAACTATCCAACTTCTTCAAGAATGAGATTCCTTTCAAGTAATTATTTGATTATTGCATCAGCTTCATTAGAATTTATTTTTGGGAATAAATCTTCAATTATTTCTTCAATGTAGATATTTTCATCCATTTGTGTTGTAAGATCTTTTCTTCTTTGCAAGGATTGAGAGATTTTTTCCTTTTCTTTCTTGAGTTGTCCAATGGCTGATTCTAGATCCAACTTTTTAAGCTCAATAGCATTTTCTAGCCTATATACCTCCACTATCTCTTATCTTTTCTCAAGCTGGTAAACTTCTAATGTGAGAACCAAGATACTCTGATAAGGTAGGCTAGGTTTCTGAGAGGAGAGGGGTGAATTAGGAACCAATAAAACTTTAACTCACTTCAACAATTAATACTTCATATATATTATTCTTATCTAATTTCATGCATGAAAGAATGAAAGCAATAAAAAATCATAACACTTTGACACAAGATACATTGACCAAAAAGCCTTCCAAATAGAAAGTAAAACTGGGGTGGGGATGATACCCACAAGCTTTAGCATTGTACTATAAATTTGGCCTAATAAGGATTACAATTGATCACTTCTAGGGATCTGCCCTATTAAGAGAAATAAGGACTATTAGGCTTACTTTGTTAAAGGATTCACAAACACACAATGAAGTATGAATTCCATCAAGAGATTTAGAAAAAGACTATTAAGTCCACCTAGTTTAAGGATTTGACTAATGCGCCTATTAGAATGAATCGGCGGCTGATCTCTAATGTGCAACTTTATTTTTTGAATGAGATTCCTTGAATTACAATGATCACCTTGTGAAAGATAAGTCTCCAATGTACCATATGTTGCTTGTAGCCTTCTTTAATTTGCACACATCTACTCTTACTTCTTCATATACTCATACTTGATTTAATATTTGGATATTCTATAATACATTGCACATATATCAATCCAATTAACTACTTATCGAATTTAGCTATAATACCAAATTCTTCATAATTCACAAAGTTGGTCCATTGTTGTAACTCAAGTTGTGAAGTCAACTCAGTGATGTTGTGACACTTGAAAAATATTGTTAATGCTTAATAAATTATGGCACTTAGCTGAAGTTCAAGCTTGATCCAACCTGATCACTTTGAGTAGCACAAACTTGGTTAGCACTATGTGACTCAATGAACACAAAGGAACTTGGTAGATTTTGAATCACTTAGTTGAAAATACATGACTTGGTTAACACTAGATTCACTTCATTAATACTACAAGCTCTATAGACACTATAGAACTTGGTTAATACTATAGAGTTAACACTAAGATCTTTATCATTTCTATAGAATAGCTTGGTAGACTCTATTACACTCGAGAAATACTGTAAACTATCTTAGATTCTTGGTAGACATTATAGAACTTGACAAAAACTAAAATCTAATGGTTTAGATTGGTAGCAACTGAAACACTTGGTCAACAGTACTAGACAGATGATAAGCTTAGTAGAAATTGTAGAGCTTAGTATAAATATAACCAAGTGACTAAGTGTTAAGTCACTAATAGAAAAAAAAAAAAAAAAAACCCTTAATGTCAATATAGGAATGAGAGATTGCTGACTAGGTTGGTTATTCCAATTATGAGGTTGTTAGCAACCCTGGTGAGGTTTTTGTGAACCCTTCTAGGGTTTCTTATGATTATTATTCCCATTAAAACTAGTATTTTGATAATTTTCCCATTGACTTTTACTATTATAATTTTGGAGAGGATATTGTGGCATACCTTGTCTTTGAGCCCATGCCTTTTTTGAGAAATGCAAAGCACCTCTCCATTTTCATCAATGGATTTAAAATCAGTAGGCATTTGTTGTGACTCTAGGCTTTTAATATACTTGCATCTACACTTCCTTTTCTTCACTCCACAATGAGAGAAAAATTCAGCTAGCATAGCATCTGCATCCTCCCTCTTTCTTCTTGCTTGCATACTATCCAACTGAGTAGCTACATCATTAATGATGTCTTTCTTGAAGTCTAACAAAAGATTGGATAGCTCTATCTTTGATACTTTTGAACCACCATTAGACTTATGTGGTAGATCTCTGTGTCCCCTACCTTTCTTCATAGTAGCCCTTGAATAATTGAGACATATATTCTTTATGTCAGCCTAGTTTTTCTAAGTAATGTCTCCTCCCATCATAAGGTCTAAGGCCTCAATACTTCCATTAGTCAAAATTTTCAAAAAAGGATTTTTTTGTGATTCCTCATTCAGTTGGTGCTATGTATTATGTTGCAAGTTGAACATGAACCTTGAGATGTAGTCCTCCAAGGTTTCATCCTCCTTTTGGGAAATTTTGAAAATGTCATCTCCTTTCAAATATCCACCCCTATAGTATTTTTTATACCTTGAAAGAAACAGATTGCTCATTGTAGACCAATCTTTTATGACATTGGCACCCAACCCCATGGACCATCTCAGAGAAGCTTCCTTCAGAGTAGATGGAAATAATTTTAGCATATGAGCATCGATTGTATAATCATAACTCCAACAAAGGATGTCAAACTCAAAGAGGAAGGTTTCAAGATCTTTTGTAATTAAGCTATAGAATTTAGGAAGTATAGTAGAAGGTATGTTCTTAAAATTTTAATTACCCTGCTGAGAGGGAATAGGAAAAGGAAATGTAGGCTAAGGCTGACATTGAGCCATTCTTGGAGGAGAACCTGGTAGTGGTGTTTGATAGATAACAAGGGAAAGTGGGTTGTCTTGCTATTTAGGTTCATAAAAAAGTTCATTCAAATGAAAGGATTCTTAAAAGGATGAGGTTATTCACTCTTGAGCATTAGCAAATGGATTTTCAAAGGGTTCTTCTTCATTCTTGTTGTGAGGTTCTTCAGTATCAAGATTTAAAATATCTTCCTGATCATTATGAGGAATAAATTGCTAGAAGATTGGTTGAAAGCATGAATACTAATGATATTCCTATGGGGGAGTATTGTAGATATGTTACTATGATTATATGTTACATTCATGATTGAGATTGTCATTGATGTCAACATAGTAGTTTTATGTGGTATTTGACAAAAGAACAACAGAAAGATCAAGTTCTAATGGATGGCAAGTTGAGTATCATAACTATTCAAGGTTATGGGAGATACTGATGAGTATCTAGTATATCCACTTAACATTGGAAGAAGAAAGGATAAGTCTAGAAGATGTTATTTAATTTTTGGTGATGTTTTTTCTGAGATAGAGTTTATAGAGGCATGTTCTGGTAAACTTGTTATATCTCTTAGTAGAGTTGATGTCTTGAGAATCAAGTTTGAGGATGAAGAATACATGTTGATGATGACATGACTAAGGTTTCTCATCATAATATTGCATGTACAGAAAGTTATTCAAGTTGCAAGGCAAAAGATTAATGTTATCACTAAGTGTAACGTGTTCTTAAGTGGTCCTATAATAATTAATTGAGAAGGTCTGATAGTTGACTCAAGAAACTTTATAATGGACTCAGTATAAAGGAAGGGCATTTTCCTTTATCAATGGGTATGTATGAATTGATGTGGATGATATTTGTAAGCAATAGAGAGTGTGGAATGCAAAGTTCAACAGAGCAATGCAAAAGTGAAGGAAATTTCATTGCCAAGGTTTTGATTAATGATCTGAGGTATGATATTAGGATCTGAGGTTCATGACCTAGTATACAAGGTATAACAGTGATTAATTTGGTTGACATAACAAAGGAAAGAGGAAGATAATAGTAAATTACTTGTTTGAGTAGTGAGTTCTTGTAATTGAAATTGCATGCTTAGGCAATGGGCTCATCTTGCATACATTGCACCACAACTCCTAATAAGGTTGGAATCTCCTAACAGGGACTTGAAATCTCCTAACAGGGACTCTATGTATTAAATGTTATAATAGACTCCGAATAGGGTCCATCCTCTAACAATTAATATTTACATTAGTACATCATCTTATGTGCATCATTCCCACTAGGGTTTTCCCTCTAATCAAGGGTTTTCCTAGTCACCATATCCGGTGTAATTGTTTATGCGCATTTTGTTATGGTTTTTGTTTACTCTAGTTGAATGGTTAAGTTTGTTTAAGGAAGATAAATGTTTTAATTATTGGATAACTAATTCACCACCCCCTCTTAGTTATCTTGGTGGACTATTGTTTCTAAAAATTGGTATTAGAGAATCAAATCTTTGAAGATAAAGCTTAATAACTTTGGGAGATACATGGTGAATATGTTCAGGAAAGATACTCTAAAGTTTGATGGAAAAAATTATGACAGTTGGAAGGAAAAGAAGAAGACACACCTATTGTGTATGGGTCTGGGATATTGGATCTTGACAAAATCAAAAAAGACAATCATTGTTAAAGAGGACTTGGAAACTTGTGTCGAGGCAAAAAGAGATCTTTTCATGTGTGACATGAGAGCTAGAGAAGCACTATTGAATGCACTTCCTAAAATTGAGTACAATCGGGGAAAATTACTTTCTACTTCACATCTCATTTGGAAAGACTTGGAAAATAGTTTTGAAGGTGATGCACATTCTAAGAAGTTGAGGCTGCAAAGTTGGATTTGTGCATTTCAAGATGCCAAAATGATGGAAGATGAATCTATAGGAACATATATAGGCAAGATACCAAAAATTACTACAGGTATCAAAGCTCGAGGACGAACCAAAGAAGATGATGAGGTTATATGGAAGATATCGAAGACTCTAACACCACCATTTAAGTCAGCAATTTAGATAATACAGTTGTTGATATCTTGTACCAAAGAATTCACAAAGGAGACATTGCTTGGAAGACTTGAAGTAGTTGAGAATGAACTTAGACAGTTCAGAGAATTAACCAAAACAGAGACATCTTTCAGTGCCTTGAATATTCAACCCAATTTATCAAGGATTAGAAGTGCTAGAGGAGATTTTTCTACTAGTAGAAGATCTAAGGAGGGCAGAAAGATTGACTAAGGAGTAGCCCTTCTGGTAAGAAGACAAAAAGGAGGTAAGAAAAATTTTTAATGTTGGACATGTGATTAATATGGTCATTATGCATCTAAGTGTCCTAAAAGAGAGAAAAGTATAAGGGAAATTCCAAACCTAGAAAGGATAGAGAATGTTTGTATGAAAATGAAGTTAATGATTCTGATGAACAAGGATTAAGTGCTAGCGATGATGAAATTGGATTTGTGATAATTAAAGAAGAAAGACCAGAGAAAGTAGCTTTGTTGCCACAAGTTGAGAAGAAATCTAATTGGACAATTGACAATGGTTGTTCACATAATATGAATAGTGACATGAAATTTTTGTTGACTTCAAAATTCAGGATGGAGGAATTTTCAGAATTGGAAACAATGCAGCATGTTAAGTTAAAGGTATTGGATCTATAACTCTTGATGGTAAAATTAACAGTGAGGATGTATACTTTTTTTTATGGTTTAAAGCATAATATTTTGAGTGCTAGAAAATTAGTAGACAAAGGTTATTAGTTGTAGTTCACAAAGAAGACATGCATGATTAAAGACAAAGATGGAAAGGTAATTGGAATAGGAACTAGATCTTGAGGTAATGTATTTTAGTTGAATCCTGACAAAATGACATTTTTGGTTGCAAAGGTAGATGACAATTGGTTATGGCATAAGAGATTTGTCACATAAACTTTGATAGTGTTGTGAAGACTAGTAGAATGTTTGCAGTTAGAGATTTGTCAAAGATTGTAAAGCCTGCTAAGACAATTTGTAAGGAGTATGTTTTGGCTAAACATAACGAAACTTATTTTCCCAACAAGAAGTTTACCACTAAAGAAAAGTTGGAGATTGTACACACAAATCTCATCTATCTTACAAAAACTAAAGGATTTTATGGTAAAAGGTATTCTATGATTCTAGTTGATGATTTTTCTAGAATGATGTGGTTTGCATTCCTTAAAGACAAATCTAAGGAATTTGATAAGTTTAAGATATTCAAAAATAGAGTTGAGAATGAATCTGCTATGAAGATTATATGTTTAAGATTAGATAAAGGAGGAGAATTTACTTCAAATGAGTTTAACATCCAGTTATTAGCTTCGAGAACCACTAAATAGAATGGCATTGCAAAGAGAAGGAACAAGTCAATTACTGAAGCTGCAAGAGATATGTTAGTAGAGAATGATATATCCAAGACATTCTAGAGAGAAGCTATGAATACAACAATCTACACTATGAACAAAGTGCAAGTTAGAAAGGACACAAACAAGATGCCTTATGAACTGTGGTTTGGTCACTCACCCACAGTTAAGTATTTTAAAATTTTTGGGAGTAAGTGTTATATCAAAAGAGATGATGATATTGGTAAGTTTGATGCTATAAGTGATGAAGGTATGTTTCTTGGTTATTCATTGAAAATCAAGGCTGATAGATTTTATAATCAGAGAACTAAGACTATTATGGAAAGTGTAAATGTGAGAACTGATGAGAAATTTAGATACAAGAGAGAATAGTTGATGACAATTTAGATGATGATGTTGTTCCTAAGCCAAGGAATGATGAAGTATTTCTTGAGACTGACAATGATTTGTAGAAGGAAGGAGAGCTAAGGCATGAACAAAGCTTGAAACCTTCAATAAAGCCAAGAGTTGAGATAGCAACTCTTGCTTTAGGAAAGAATATGATAAAGAATCACCTGTCTGAGAGTAGATCATCAAAAGAAAAGATAAAGGAATGATGAGAAGAAGTAGATGTAATCAAGAACTGTGCTTGATATCTCAAGATGAGCCTGGGAGAATGTAGATGAAGCATGTAAAGATGATTATTGGAAATAAGATGTGAAAGAGAAATTGGATTAGATGGTAAAGAATGAGACATGGGAATTGGTCCTTAAACCAGCAGACAAGAATATTGATAGGAACTAAATGGGTATTGAAGAACAAGATGAATGAGTAAGGAGAAATTGTAAGGAACAAAGAAACATTGGCATGTAAAGGTTACTCATAGCAAGAAGGAATAGATTATGATGAGAAATATGCTCCAGTGGCTAGAATAGAAGCAATAATATTATTCTTAATGTATGCAGCCAAGAAGAAATTCAAAGTATATTAGATAGATGTCAAGTCAGCATTTCTAAATGCAGAACTTGAAGAAGAGGTATACATTGAATAGCCTAAAGGATGTCATTTGATAGATAACAAGGACATAGTATGTATACTAAGGAAAGCATTGTATGGATTGAAGCAAGCACCCAAAAGTTGGTATGAAAGGTTATACAAACATTCAACAAAACTTGGATTTAGCAAAGGTATAACAGATAGTAATCTATATTGGAAAGAAATTGATGATAGTATAATGATTTTGGTAATATTTTTTGATGATATCATATTTGGAGGAAATGATGAGGAAAGAAAAAATTTGCTAAAGAGATGAAGAAGGAATTGAAGATGAGTATGGTAGGAGAGATGAAATATTTCCTAGGATTGCAGATTGTATAGAATAAAGAAGGAATCTTTATTTCTTAGACTATGTACTTGAAGGATTTACTAAAAAGGTTTGGATTTGAAGCATGTAAACCCATTGGAACACCTATGGTAATTGGACACAAGTTATCTACAAAGGATGAGACATCTACTATTGAGAAAAAAAAGTGCAAATCTATGATTGTCTAGAGGATTGTAATATCGAACTCACACAAGGCCAGATATAGAAAATGCAGTTGGAATTGTTGCAAGAATCCAAGCTTATCCCAAAGAAGCACATTTTGCAGCAGTAAAAAGGATATTTAGATATCTAAAGGGAACATCTAAGTTTAGATTACGATATGAAAGATCTAATGATTTCACTTTAAGTGCTTATACTGATATAGTTTGGGAAGGTAGTACGGATGACAGAAAGAGCACTAGTGGTGGAGCCTTCTTTCTTGGAGGAAGATTGATTTTTTGTTAAGCAAGAAGTATGATTGTACATCTCAAAGTACAACAAAAGTATAGTATGTTACAACAACAAATAATTGCAATCAAGTCATTTGAATGAAGTAGATGCTAAAGGACATAAGGATAGAAATTAGTGAACCTTTTGTAATACATTGTGACAACACAAGCAAGTAAATATGTCTAAGAATCCAATGTTGCATTCAAAGACTAAGTACATTTTTATCAAGTATCATATGTTGATAGAGAATTTTTTAGATAAGGAAATTAGATTGGAGTATGTGAGCACTAAATAGAAGATTGCATATATATTCACTAAGCCTCTTCCCAAAGAGACTTTTGAGTATTTGTGAGGTATGCTTGGGGTTATGCCCCTTCCTATATCAGAGTAGAAGATGCAAAAGTGTATCTATCCAGGTAATAAAGCACCATTGTTTGTCTGGACTAAATGTTGATGCTTCTTATATGGGGGAGTATCTATGATGGATAGAGTCATCTAGGACTCTTGTTGATATTGTTTTGAATAGTGTCTCTTGAAACTCAAGCTAGTAAGAATCAATTGTTGCAAATGCAATGATGTCGGTTGTTGTAAATGCAACAATGTTGGTTGTTGAAACCTTTGACACCTTTGGCTATTGAAACCTTTGACATTGATGTCAATGGGGGAGAATATTGCATGAAAAACATTATGTTAAGGGAGAAGTATTGCATGAAAAACAACGTGGAATGATATTTTGATAGAAAGCACATTGAGATATATCAATGGGGAGAATGATTGATGAAGAGGATATGAAAAAGAAAATTAACAGTCTTCTATTGGTATTCTTTGAACTAGAT
This sequence comes from Cupressus sempervirens, assembly GCA_028749045.1. NCBI lineage: Eukaryota > Viridiplantae > Streptophyta > Pinopsida > Cupressales > Cupressaceae > Cupressus > Cupressus sempervirens. Next base: position 486,829,289 of record CM053789.1, read on the forward strand.
ATTTTTCATCTATGTTTCCATCAATGCCAAATGGGGCAATTTTTAGAAGATCGGTTGCAAGCATGAATTTTCATGATATTCCTATGTGGGAGTATTGTAGATATATTACTATGATGATATGTTACATTCATGACTGAGTTTTCCATTGATGTCAACATAGCATTTTTCTGCAATATCTGATAGAAGAACAATAGAAAGATCAAGTTGGTATGGATGGATAGTTTAGTACTATAACTACCTAGAGTTATGGGAGATATATATGAGTATCTGGTATATGCAGTTAATTTTAGAAGAAAAAAGGATAAGTCTAGAAGAAGTTTTGTAAGTTTTATTGATGTTTGTTCTGAGATAGATTTTATAGAGGCATGTTCTAGTAAACTTATTATATCTCTTAGCAAAGTTGATATCTTGAGAATCGAGGTTGAGGACATGAAGAAGACATGTTGGTGATGACATGACTAAGCTCACTTGTCATAATATTGTGTGTATAGAAAGTTATTCAAGTTGCAAGATGGAAGATTAATGTCATCGCTAAATGTAATGTGTTCTTAAGTGGTCCTATAATAATTAATTCAGAAGGTCTAACAGCCAACTTAGGGAACTATATTATGGACTCAATATAAAGAAAGGACATTTTCCTTTATCAATGGGTATGTATGAATTGATGTGGATGATATTTGTAAGCAGTAGAGAGTGCATAATGCAAAGTTGAATAGAGTAATGTGGAAGTGAAGGAAACTTCATTTCCAAGGTTTTGCTAAGTGATCTGAGGTTTGACATTTGGATCCAAGGTTTGTGACCTGGTCTACAAGGTCTGATAGTGATTGGTTTGGTTGACAGAACAAAGGAAAGAGGAAGATAATACTAAATTACTTTCTTGAGTAGTGAGCTCTTCTTGTAATTGAAATTGCATGTTTGGCAGTGGGCTCATCTTGCATACATTGTACCACAACTCCTAATAGGGTTGGAATCTCTTAATAAGGATTTAAAGTCTCCTAATAGGAACTCTATGTACTAAATGGTATAATAGACTCCTAATAGGGTCCATCCTCTAACAAGGAATATTTATATTCATACGTCATCTTATGGGCATCATTCCCACCAGGGTTTTCCCTCTGATCATGGGTTTCCCTAGTCAACATATCTGGTGTAATTGTCTATGTGCATTTTATTATGATTTTTTTTTACTTTGGTTGAATAGTTAAGTTTGTTTAAAGAAGATAAATGTTTTAATTATTGGATAATTGATTCACCCCCCCTAGTTATCTTGGTGGACTATTGTTTCTAACAAAAATATGCCAAGGAGGTCTCTCCTTCTTCGCATAAAATTCTTTAAGACTAAGCTCTAGAATATTAGAATTAGAAATGAAACTACTAAGACATGTTTAAATTAGCATTATCCTTGACAATTGTGCCAAAACTACTTAGCCAAATAATGGTGCCAGAAACCTACAATGCTAGATAGCCTATTTAGGATTGGACACCCTAATTTTTTTCTAAATGAATTATTCAATCTCATTTAATTATTGACTAGGGGTGTAAACTTGGAATGGCATTCACAAAGTATATGGTTTAAAATTTCTCAATCTTAAGACTATCCTATAGAATTGAAATGCTTGAGCTTTAGGAAAGCTAATACTAAGAACTAGTAAATTAAATTACTCTAACAAAGCATGCAATCATGGATAGGAGTTACTCTAAGAACCTATGCTATAGGAATAGTTCACCAATTCTATTATCAATGGTTGCAAGAGCAACAAAGTTCTACCTTATTAAGAAATAAACAAGGAAATGAAATCTACTCTAACATATTAGTTCACTCACCAAGTGGGCCCCCTTGGATGAGTTAAAAGGAAATATAGTCAAGATAACTTGATATAAACTTGAATTGTGCAATCTATTCATTCATGGTGAAATATTACACTTGATTGAAAAATAGTATCACAATAGTTCTTCTATAGAAATCAACTCATTCTACATCTTTGACTTCTCTCAAAGTTACAACAGTCATTATTTAAAGGGAAACTTACAAGTACTACCTAAATCTAAGATCACTCCATTAATGAGGATCAATTACAAACTCATAAAGTTTAAAATAGAAGCAACATTAACCACAAATAAATCTTCCAGGAATATAGCAAGTTGTGGAAGTTGCATCTATGTGTTGCATACAATAGAAAGTAATAAATGATTTTCCCACTTGCGAATGTCTAGCAATCCATGATTGGCTTTGACTACTCTAGTGCAAAAATGTTGGTCCTTGAATACCTGGGGTAAACACTTGCACAACAATCAATGTGAATACAATCTTCCATATATATATATATATATATATATATATTCTCATTATCAATATTAGAAAAAAGGTGTAAAGTTCTAATTAACACTCTTCCAAGTCCTATCACTAGGGAGGAATACTACCAAAACATAGCATAGATGGGGAAACATTTATTAGGATGTATAACTACCACATCATATCATTTATGTCCACGAATTCAAAAAATATAATATCTTTAAACCATCCATATTTCTACTTCACGTCTTCACACACACACACACACACACACACACATCATAAGTTTAGATGCTTGAAACTATAAAGTCATGATTGTTTACAAAATAACCATTTGAAAGTAAGATAAAAAGAACTGAGAAAGATGGCTTTTTGGAGGCCCATCATGAGACCCATGTTTGGGGTTATACCCCTACCTACTTTTGAGTAGATGATGTAGAAAAAGCATTAGTCTAGTGGTACAAAGAACTATTGTTTATTGTGACTAAATGTTGATGCTTCAGATATGGGGGAGTATCTATGATAAGAAAAGTCATCAAAGACTCTTCGTAGTTGGTATTGTGATGCAAGAGCATCCTAGGTGTAAGAGCAATCTTGCATCACCCAAAAATATTCTCTTTTCAACCTTTTCTATTTTAATAAGGACTAGTAACCAAGGAGGTTTCTATTTATAGGAGCTTACTATTTTTAATAGGTTTTTCATACAAGCTCAAAATGTTCTCATTTTCTACATGAAGGTTTCTACTAGAGTTATAATCCTACCATAAAAATTTCATTTCTCCAGCTTATGTATTAGAGAAATTATTATAGATTTTCAGTGGAAAAATTTGTAGAAGAATATTTAGGTTCACCGTTGGAGGCCTTAGAGTACCCAAATGAGGTTTGAAAACTCGACAAAATGGAATTTGGGTAGTTTTGAGCCTATAGGGATATAAGTACAAAGTTGTGTCACTTTTCAAGCTAACTTATCGGAATGACTAAATTTGAGTATTTCTATCTAAAAAATAATTTTGTTCAAACATATGATCTTGAAAAATTTATTCTAGCTAATTTATATATGGTCTCACACTTTTCCAATTGGAAATGTCTATTAAATACATACTTTATATTAGTTTGTATCCAATTACTAAAGAAATGCAATTATTTCAAAAAAATGACATTTAAAAAAATCTTACTATTTTTTTATGATATTAGTTTAATAACATATAAACACCATTCTATAGAGCTCAAAGTCAAGAACATTCTCATATAGAATTTATAGTGTTTTAATTAGATATAGTATATTGTAATTTTAAAAAATTACAAGTACATGTTTTAACACTCGAGAAGATATCTATTTTAAGAAAGAAAAAATATTAAATCATATCAAAAAAAATTAAAAATCATATGATGTTCTAGAGGAGAGAGTCCTCTTCCAAAATGTATAATCTTTCTTTTGGTTAGAATAGATTTATTTTTCAAAAATGTGGTGGGAGATGAAAACTATCGATTTCAAGTGAATTGAAATTTGAATTGTTGTAAAAGAGAAAATATAGGTCTAAAGCCAATTTTTATTTTTTATTCTTCTAGCTATGTATGTTATCTATAATATAAGCTGAGATCAAAGGGAAATGAATCAATTTACATATAGTTTTATGGTGGGAACTAAACACCTAATATTTAGTGTTTTAAGGAAACTAAAAAGTTTCCTTAAAAAATTAGGAAAATACATCAATTCTTATTCCAAATATTTATTAAAATTTATAATCCTAAACTTCATCCATTTCTACAAATTTAATTGGTTTACTTTTTTTTAAAATTCTAAATAATAATACCAATTTTATGTTATTGGAGGTGAATAGATATACTTTTGCGAGCCTTTTCCTTTATAAAAGGGTGACACAGGTTTGTGTTTTTACCTGTACATCAGGAGCTAGCATTTTCAAAAAGTGGTTATAATAGCCAATCAAAGCAATGGCTTGAGAGTTATGGCCTTTCAAAGTTGGGCTACATGAAATTCTTAAAATAAATGTCAAAAATGTATTTGGCCAACTCTATATGTATTGTTGGGCTCTATTAGCCCTAGGTATTAAGTTTGAACATCTAGAAGCTTCCCAAGCAGCATAACATTTCCTATTTAAGAAAGGCCCAAATATTTTCTACGATAACTCTAGGTGATACTTCCAGTTTGTCTTACATATTATTGTAATGAAGGCACCCATGTGGGTTAGCATATTGTACTTGTGAATTCTATAATTTCGCATTCATGGAACAAATAAGAAGCCCATATTTTGTTCTCACATTTGCTTTTGTTTCTTTGTTTTTGTTATTTTTTTCTTTGTTTCTTTTCATGGATTGGCTAGTTTTTATAAAAACTTCATAAGAGGTTTCAGTAGTATTTGTGGGCCCTTGACTGAAACAATGAGAGGGGATACGAAAGAATTTAAGTGGACTGTAGGAGCATATAATAGTTTTAATCTATTGAAAAAGAAAGTTGGTGATTTAGTATGGAGATCAGAAGAGGATTGGTCCATTCAAGAGGATAGAGGAGTTTGAGTTATTAATTTATATTACTCTACAAGGAATAATACATAGATTAGTTAAACAATGAGTTTTTTGGTCTTGCCCCTAAAGTTATTTGGATAGTGGGTCCATCTGCCTTCAACAACTCTTAATAGGGTTGGTACAACTCCTAATAGTGTTGTAATCTCCTAATAGGGACTGATATGTGTTGAATGTCTTTCATTGGATCCTAATGAATTATGTCCTCTTACAAGGAACTTTTATATTAGCACATCATTTTTTGGGTACCATCCCCACTGGAGTTTTCCCTCCGATCAATGGTTTCCCTAGTTAACATATCTAGTGTTATTGTGTATCTGTATCTTCTTATGGTTGTTTATTACATTGTTCACATGTTAAGGATTAACAAGGTTGATAGATGTTTTAGTAGTTAGATTCTAACACGTATTATAGTTTATAATGTATCATGTTGAGGGTCCTGGGTCCAAAACAACTAGGACAAGGTAACCCAATACTTGAGGGTATGGGTCTATTGAGAAACTAGTCTTAGGTAACTCAAGTAGTTAAACCATGTGATGTTACTCTATAGTATGTAGCATGAGTCTCCTTCATAGTTTTTATATTTTTCTCTGGTGGTTTACTTTTTGGATGTATTTATTGTGAGTCGATACTAATTGTTGGATCTTATGTATTGTGGGTGGTGGACTTTTATTGATAACAGTTATTTTTTTGTTGGTTATTATTCTTTTGCACAAGAAATTTGAATTTGAGGTTGTTTCCCTTTAGCATTCTATTACTTTTATATGATATTGATTTGGACTTTGTATCTTATTATTAAGTTTTCTATGGGGTAATTTTGGTATTGAATGATTTTATTTATCAGAAGTTGTGTACCCGTGAGGTAGATTGGGCAACAATGATTCATTGCCAAGGATTGATTTTATGATTTGATATCTATATGTGGATCATAAATTACCTCTCCTATATAGTGGGAGTGGGAGTCTAGTTAGGTTACCACATGGTTAAGAGGTACAAAATTCCTACCATTTTGGTCCTCCTTAGATTGGCATTGATATTAGATGTTCATTGATGTAGTTGTATCATTATCATTATTATTCTCACCTTGGAGATTTCTATTCAGATAATGTATCTATGTATTTTATATCTTGTATTTTGAGATCATATAGAATGATGTATTTGTTGGAAATATAATAGTAGTGACTTAAAGGGGAGGGGTGAATCATTTACCACTAAAATAAATCCCAGATCCATTAGATGTTAGTATAAAACATAAACTATGTTGAAACTATTGTTACCCAGTTAACACACAAGCACTCGATTAACACTAACAATATATTGTAACTTGAAAAGCACTATAATATCAATTATTATTAACATGTAGATCTTAAGATATTAAGTGTGATTAACCTTACTAAAATTAGCTACATACACATAAAATAAATAGCATGAACACAAGTGACACCAAGATTTAATGTGGAAACCTAATTTGGTAAAAACCACCAATTACAAATAGTTATGGTTTTTCACTCTTCTAAAATGATCCCTATTAGGAGTCAACCCTATTAAAAGTTACAAAACACACTGTTAGGTGTGACCTATTAGAGGATTTAATCACCTTGTTAGTTGTGGCCTTTTTAAAGGTTCAATCTAGAAATGTCACCTTGTTAGAGGATTTACAAACATCTATTAAGACAACTTTGTTAGGAGATTTGATACACTCCTACAATGGTTAGAGAGTTACAATCATATGACTTGATTTCTGATGTAAATTTATCCTTTCTAATTTCATATCTCAATTCTAGCTTTGGTACTTGATCCTTCTTGATCAGATATATCTTCGTAGCTCCTCAAGGATATTATACTTGTCCTCCTAATTCACTTCTTCTAAGCATCTACTTATCTTCCACACATTCTCACTTATTTTCAATCATCAACCTGACCTTATACTTATATCATATACATTATCAAGTCACCTCGGCTTGTACCAACAACCAAATCTATTAAACTCAATATGCCAAAATAAGAAAATCCTTTGTTAGCTTACCCTGCTTGGTGGACACTAATGCTAAAATTATTTTCCTATGTTAACCAACTAAACTTGGTTAACACTACAACTTTGTAAACTTTTTTTGGTAACTAAGTGAGCTCAATAATAGTGGTTTCATCCAACTTTCCTGTTTATAATCAAATGAGCTTAGTTAACACTCAACTTCTACAAACTTCTCTTTGGAGCCTGAGTGAACTCGGAAGGCACTATCTTTTGAACTTGGTAAATACTAGAATGATCAACAGACACAGGAAATTGTCTTGATCTCTCGAGTGAGCTCGGCATACATTAGCTACTAAAGATATGACATTTTGTGTAACATCAAAGACTATATTATTGATCATTTATTTTCAACAATCTCCCTCTTTGGGATTAAAGGCAAAAAAAAAAATTCTTTATGCAATGAAATTTTAGAGAAAAATATCCTTAGTTTCATTTTGATTCTCATCCATGAGAACTCCCTCTATTAGTTTGAACTCCCTCTAACTTCAATCTCTTCCTCTAATTTTAGTTTCTCCCTTTGTCATCAAACTCTCCAAGTTTACTCTATCTTCAACATCTTCTTCTGATATAAAATTCTCCCTCTTTGATAATAAACCAAGTTCTCCTTCTTTGACATCTTTCACAAGTTCTCCCTCTTTGACATCTTCAAACAAAATTTCTATAAAATGATAATATACTCTTCCTCTATAGAAAATTTATATGATATGACATAAAACTCTTCTTCTTTGACATCTTATGCCAAAGACAATATTCAGTGAATTTTAATGTATCTGACATACTAATTCATATGCAATCTTCCCTTTTATTACTGCATCAACTTCAGTGATCTTCAACATGCTCTGGTTGATGCACCACTAAACTTCATTTAGTGAGCTCTAGATAGGTAAATAACCCCTAGCTTACCTCTTAAATAAAAAAATGCATCCTTAGGTAATGGCTTGGTGAATATGTCTACAATTTGTTCTTTAGTATTCACATATTCCAATCTCACCTCTTTGTCTTACACCAATTCTCTCATAAAATGATATTTTATTGTAATGTGCTTGGTCTTGGTATGCATCACATGATTCTTTGATATATTAATTGCACTTGTGCTATCACAGAAGATAACCACTGGATCCTTGATTTCTACCTTCATACCTACCAATAGTTATTTCAACCAAAAAATATTAGATAAATTGACTATTGTTGCAACATATTATACCTCTATTGTAGACTGGGAGATGTAATTGTACTTCTTACTTATCCAAGACACTAGTCCCTTACCAAGAAAGAATTCTCCACCACTGGTGCTCTTCCTGTCATCAACACTTCCTATCCAATATGCAATAGGGAAGGCTTTCAAATTAAAGTTGCATCATTTCTTGTACCATAATCCATGATCTTCAATACCCTTCAGATGGCTCATTATTCTCTTTAGTTCCATCATATGATTTTCTTTAGGATTAGTTGAAAACCTTGCCACCATACCAACTGCAAGAGAAATATCAAGCCTAATATGTATTGCATACTATAGATATCCAATCATTGATCTATATATGGTATGATCTACCTCCTTGGAATCATCATTTTTGGAAAGCTTATGTCCAATAGAAATAGGTGTTCCAACTAGTGTTGAATCATCCATTCCAAACTTCTTCAATATCTCCATGATATACCTAGATTGAGTAATGCAGATATCATGTTTCTTCCATTGAATCTGTAAGTGAAGAAAGAATTTGATCCCTCTAAACATTGACATCTCAAATTCCTTACTCATTTCCTCTAAAAAATATTTTCACAAATCATCATTTCCTATCAACAATGTATCATCCATAAAGATTTCTACTAAAACAATCTTCTTGTCAGGTCCTTCTTTGATGTATAGGTTGTTGTTATCATTTGTCTATTGAAAACTAATCTTCAGCAAATAATTATAAAGCCTTTCATACCAAGATTTGGGAGCTTATTTGAGACCATAAAGTGCTATGTGTAGTTTGCAAACCATATCCCTTTTGCTAGGATCTACAAAACCTTTAGGTTTCTCTATGTAGACTTCCTCTTCTATAATTCATTCAAGAATGCAGATTTCACATCCATCTGATATACTTTAAATCCTTTATGTGTAGCATAAGCAAGTAGAGTCCTAACAGCTTCTAATCTTGAAATAGGAACAAAATTTTCACCCTAATCAATACCTTCCTCTTAAGAGTAACCTTTGCATACTAACCTTGCTTTGTTTCTTGAAACTTCTTCATCTTTATGCAACTTATTTTTGAACACCCACTTTGTGTCAATTACATTTTTATCCTTAGGTATAGGAACAAGAGTTCATGTCTTATTCCTTTCTATCTTTTCTATCTCTTCATTCATTTCTTCAATTGAGCTTTCATTATCCAGAACATCTTTAACAATTCTAGGTTCAAATTTAGTAAACAAACATGTACCTTTCAATTTGTTCCTTGTGATTGTACCTTCAACTTGTCTCCAATTATCTACCCAGGTGCATGGTCCCGTCTGACATATATTGCAAGCATGGGTACATTGGATTTAGAACTTGTTCCACTTGCCTTGCCATGATCTTCTGCATCATGCTCAGGTGCCATTATCTGTGACTCGGGTCCTTCAGATTCATACTTAGGTTGCACTAGTTGCAACTTGGTAGCTTTTGACTATGACTCGAGTCCTTTAGAATGTGACTCTAGTTGCAATGGCTGCAACTCAAGTGCTTTTGGAGCTTTTGGGGACTCGAGAGGCGAAGTCTGTTAACTTCCAATTGGATTAAGCAATGTATTAGGTTCAAAATAAATAAACTTTATGTAGTCTTCAGGTTCTTTTCTACTCTATTCTTCACTCTTTTAATGAAAACTCATCAATCTTCGCATGTGAAATTTTTATTATCTCAAGATTAGTTAGATTCAAACATTTGTATGCTTTACTTGTGCTGGAGTATCTTAGGAATATGCCTTCATTACTTTTGACATCAAATTTACCTTTCCTAGTCTCCTTCAAGATATAACATTTACTACCAAACAATTTCAAGTAACTTGCATTGGGTTTATACCCATACCATTGTTCATAAGGAGTCTAATTTGAGTATTTCATTAGTTGTACTTTGGTTAAGGTATGAATTGATGTACTGATTAGTTCCTTCCAGTATTTGATTCCAACATTCTTTCCTATCATCAAGGTTCTTGCGCAATCAATGATTGATATGTTCCTTCTTTCTGCTATACTATTATGCTATGGTGTACTAGGTGCAAACACCTATCATTTGATTCCCCTTTCAATCCAAAATTCATTGAGTTCATTAGAAATGAACTCTCCTCCTCTATTTGACCTCCAACACTTTAGTTTATTTCCTATTTCTTTCTCAACTGTAGTCAAATACCACTGAAACTTTTGAAAAGCTTCAGACTTATCTTTCAAATACATTACTCTCATCATCTTAGAATAATCATCAATGAATAAAATGAAGTACTTATCTCCACCATTTCTCTCTACTCCAATAAGTCCACAAAATTTTGTATGAACCAGCTCCAAGACTTCTTCAAAAAGATAGTTCTTTCTCTTTAAACTTGTCTTGCCCATCTTACCAATTTGACAATTTTTGCATAGGTTCATATCAATTTTTCTCAGACAAGAAATACCTCTTTTTTCCCCTTATCTTGATTAGGTTATCAAAGTTCACATGAGACAACCTTTTATGTTGTAACCATCTTTCTTCTACTTGAAAAATGAAACATGAACTTTGACTAAGATATAGGTAGAATAGGTTATCTTTTATTTGGTTACCAGACCCAACTAGATTTTATTTTCCATCTAGTAGCTTGGCCTTCCCATTCATGAATTCTACCTTGAATCTAATGTTATTCAACTATACCACGTTCAATATATTAAGCTTTAGTCCTTCAAACCAATAAGCATTTTCACATCTAAGTTCATTGGTAAGAGAAATACAAACTTTTCCTTTTATGCAACATGGTTTATTGTTTCCAAATCTTACACTCCCACCATCATAATGTTCCATATGTTCAAACTTTGTTTTATCACCAATCATATGATGAGATAAATCACTATCAATAATCTTTTTAGGAATAAACCATGGACAAAAATATCAATTATATGCAAATATAAACAATATTAGAATTAATAGATCACACAGAAAAGAACACAAGACACCAAGATTTAATGTGGTTCACCCAATCCCTGGGCTACATCCACCAAACAAGTAGTCTAATATTATTATGGTCCAGTGATTACAACCTGATTACAATCTTTAATCCCTTACAACTCAATACCGCCGCAAAAACAAATTTTCACATCACAACTATGAAACCATCCCTAACCCTAAGCCCTTTTATATAAGTATTTAACCACTTTAGGGTTATAATTAGTAATTACATCTCAGCCCAAAATTTTGACAAAATAGGGTAAAAAAAATTCCAAAGAATTTATGATGTACAGTACTTTCCTGATCAGTCACCACAAACTAACAATCTCCCACTTGGAGACTGGTCCTATAACAATATCGCTACCACATGGGGCTCTCACTAGATCAAACCACCCTGGATTGTGTCATTCATTGATTTCTATTCAGTCTAGAAGACCAACCAAAGCTGAAGAGGAGTTAAGCTTCTCCCTTGTTACTACATTTGTAAACATATCTGTTGGATTCTCATCTATATGTATCTTGTCCAACTTTAAAAGTCTATCCTTCAAAACTGACCGAATGAAATGGTACCACAACTATATGTGTTTAGTCTTTGAATACAGATCTCAATTCTTTGCAAGATGAATGGCACTCTAACTATCGGTAAACAAATAATTATCCTTCAGAGGGTGTCTCAATTCTTCCAAGAAGAACTAAAGCCATATCATCTCCTTGGTTGCCTCTGTAGTAGCAACATACTCTGCCTCTATAGTAGATAAAGCATTAACCTTCTATAACCTAGAAACCCAGCTCATGGTTGCCCCATCAATAGTAAAGACATAACGTATAGTACTCCACCTAATATCAGTATCCCCTACCAAATCTGAGTCAACATAGCCCTATAAATTAGAAGTAGAACCCCCAAAGTGTAAACACTTATTGGATGTTTCTCTCAGATATCTAAGAATCCATTTAACTACATTCTAATGCTCAATTCTTAGATGACTCATATACTTGCTTATGAATCCCACTACATGTGCAATAGCTGGCCTTCTACATACCATATCATACATCAAGCTTCCTATAGCTAAAACATAGGGTACATTGGACATCTTATCCTCCTCTTCTTGTGTCTTGGGACACATCTCCTTAGTCAACTTTAAATGACCAGGTAAAGGTGTGTTGATAGCTTTAGCATTCTCCATAGAGAAACATTGCAACACCTTCTCAACATAATCAGCCTGAGACAGCGTCAATTTTTTGTTCTTCCTATCTCTACAAATCTTCATACCAAAGATTTGTTTTGATGCCCCCAAATCCTTCATAGCAAATGCATGTGCTAACTGGCATTTCAGCCCCTCAATATGATCCAAGTTAGATCCAGTTACAAGCATATCATCAACATATAAACATAAAATAATGTAAACATGGTGATCTAAATGACACCTATTGTATCCATGCTCATGCATAAAACTGTCAAATTTTAGATACCATTGTTGAGGTGCTTGCTTCAAGCCATATAAAATTTTCTTCAATTTGCACACTAAGTTCTCCTTACCTTTGACCTCAAATCTTTGCGGCTAAGCCATATGTATCTCTTCATCCAAATCATTATAAAGAAATTTTTTTTTAACATCAAGCTACTCTAAATGCAAATCTTTAGTAGCCACAATATGGATAAAAGTCATCTTAACAACAAGAGAAAATATCTCATCAAAATTGATTCCTTTTTTATGTGCAAATCCTTTTACAACTAACTTGGCTTTAAATATTTTCTTACCTCCTTCCTCTTCTTTCAACCTATAAACCCACTTATTCTGTAAAGCCTTTTTACTAGTAGGCAATTTGCATAAATCCCAAGTCTTATTTTTTAGCAAAGAGTCCATTTCTTCTTTTATTGCAAACTCCCACTGAATCTTACTATCCACCTGCACAACTTCATCATAACATTTAGGTTCACCAGAATCTGTTAATAAAATAGAATACAAAGAGGGAGAAAATCTTTCTGGAGATTTAATTTGCCTTGTTGACCATCTAACATTCACTGGTGTGTGTAGTATTTGTTGTTGCAGTTGTTGCACATCATAAGGAATGGCTCGAACATCATCTTTTAGAGTATCATCTAGCACTACATAATCATCTTCTTTTTTCTCATGTTGTTCCAACAGATCTTTGTACAACACTTTCTCATTGAATATGACATCCCTGCTTCTTACAATTTTATGATTTTCAAAATTCGAAAGCCTATAACCAAATTCATTAATGCCATATCCAAAAAATACACATTTCTTTGACTTAGCTTCTAACTTGGTTATAGTTTCAAAATCAATGTGAGAAAATGCTTCACAATCGAAGGTTTTGAGAAAAGAATAACTCACCTTCTTACCAGTCCATGCTTCCTTTGGAATACCCCAACCCAAAGGAGTAGAGGGACCTCTATTAATCAAATATACAACAACATTGATAGCCTCCTCCCACATGTATAAGGGCAACCCATCATGAAACCTCATGCTCCTTGCACGCTCCATTATATTCATGTTCATGCATTCAACCTCTCAATTTTCCTATGGAGTCCTTGAAATAGTTTTCTATCTATGAATACCATTAGTGGAGCAATAATCTTCAAATTCATAACTATAATACTCACCACCATTATAAGATCTCAGACATTTTAATTTCTTACCATCTTATTTTCAACCAAACATTTCGATTTCTTAAAAATTTGAAACACATCATATTTTTGTCTAAGGAAATAAATCCATATTTTTCTAGTTACATAATCAATAAATGTAACATAATAATGAAAGCCACCAAGGGAAGATACCTAAGCCATTCCCCATACATCTGTATGCACAAGCTCTAATTTTTCCCTTTTTTTTTTCTTCCCAATCTTCACAAAACTCACTCTATTTTGTTTTGCATACACACAAATTTTTACAGATATCCATATTAACACATTTTAAACCTAGTAAAACTTTCTTTGAATTAAGTACTTTCATACCTTTCTCACTCATGTGCCCAAGTTTGTTGTGCCACAACATTGTATTAGAATTTATAGCAGCTATTTGTTCCCCCTGCTCAATAGCAGCAATTGTTCCTAAACATTCATTTTTCTCTAAAAAATTAAAGTAGAAGGAACAATATGACCTGTACAAAGATATAAAGTGCCTACTTTCATACCTTTTGCTACTACAAGGTAACCTTTTGAAACCTTCCAATTTTTATCATTAAAAGTAACTATACAACCCTCATCACTGAGTTTCCCTCCTAAAATTAAATTCCTACTCAACCTTGGAACATGTCTTACCTCATGTAATAGCCAATTATTCTCATTCTGCAACTTAATCTTAACTTTTCCCTTTCCAAAAATATAAAAAGGTTCATTATCCCCCAAATAAACAAGCCCAAAATCCCCTTGGACATAATCAATGAAATATCCTCTATGAGGTGTAGCATGAAATGAAGGACCAGAATCTAAAACTCATGAATCATCAACACTTTCTAAAGATAGAAGTAAAGCATCCTCTTCAAATTTGTTGCTTACTACATTTGCCTCCTTGTCTCCATCTGGTTTAGCTCCTTCATTTTTCTTTTGATTCCACCAATCTTTCTTTTTATGCCTTGGTTTCCCACAATACCAACAATCATTTAGTCCTCTCGATTGAGACCTCCTCCCCTTTGACTTTCCTCTTGATTTCCAACGATTTCTAGAATTATTTCCTCTTTCAGTTGTTTTGCCTTAACTTTGTGTGTTCAAAGCACTTCCTAATATAGATCCACCTGAGGTTTTCCTACGAGTTTCCTCACTCAAAATAACATCAATCACATCATCATATTTTAGGGTACTAGATCCAAGAACAAAATTACTCATAACCATTACCATGCCATTCTAGCTTTTAGGCAAAGAAAACAAAATCAAGATAGCCCTAATTTCTTCATCAAAATTGATACCCACAAAAGATAACTAACTAATAATAGTATTAAACTCATTTAAATGATCCTCAATAGATCCACCTTCTGCCATTTTCATATTAAATAAATGCTTCATGAGAAATACCTTGTTTGAAGTGGGGGGCTTTTCATACAGTATCGTTAGGGTTTTCATCAACTCTTCTATCGTCTTTTCTTTTGTAATATTAAATGCCACCGATGGTGCCAGGCATATTATAATGCTTCCAAGTGTCTTTCTTTCTAAAATATCTCATTTGTCATTTAACATAGATCCTTGATTCTTGGCTTTGCCTTCCAACAACTTCCATAAATCCTTCTGATAAAGATAGTCTTTCATTTGCATCTTCCATAACTGAAAGTTCTACCCATTAAACCTATCAACCCTCAACTTACTGTCATCTACCATCGCTCCCACTTGACTGTGAGACTCCCACTCAAGTGTGAGACTTTCCTGTAGAGGATAACTAAAAAACAACCTCACTCTGATACCACTTGTTAGGAATAAACCATGGATAGAAATAACAATTACATGCAAATATAAATAATATCAAAATTAATAGATCACATAGAAAAGAACACAAGACACCAAGATTTAACATAGTTCACCCAATCCTTCAGCTACATCCACCAAATAGCAAGTCTGATATTATTATGATCTAGTGATTACAACCTGATTATAATCTATAATCCCTTACAGCTCAATACCACCGCAAGAACCAATTTTCACATCACAACTATGAAATAATCTCTAACCCTAAGCCCTTTTATACAAGTATTAAACCAATTTAGGGTTATAATTAATAATTACATGTTGTCCCAAAATCCCAATAAAATAGGGCCCAAAGAAAAAATTTCTAGAGCCCCAAAGATTTATGAAGTATGTACAGTACTTTCCTTATCAGTAACCACAAACTAACAAATCTATGTATCATGTTTCTTAACATGAGAAATAAGTGTTATCTTATCTTCTTCATTATCAAAATCATCTTTTAGAGCAATATAAACCATTTCATCGTCATCACTACTATCTAAAATCTTAGCCATGAAGCAAGATTTTTCTTACCTTTATCCTTGTAGTCCTTGTAACTTTTTAAATCCTTATTGCCTTTATACTTGTTGTTCTTCTTTTCATCTTTTTCTTCTCTATTCGGACACCTTGAAGCAATGTGACCAACTTTGTCACAAGAAAAAAAAATTAGAGGAATTTCACTTTTGTACTTTCCTTTTCCTTTGGGATATCTTCTTGTAAATAGGGCTTCAATGGCTTCAAGATCACCATCAAAATTATCTTCCTCTTCACTTTCAGATTTTTTTCCTTTATACTTTTTAGCTTTCTTCTTGAGTGACAACTTGGCTTGAAATGCATATTCAAGATTGCTAGAACTAGGAACATAATTATCATAGTTATCTAGCTCAAATTTTGTCAATCTTGGACCACTAAAGCATCCAAATTTATCTTATTATTGGGATCACATCTCATTTTTTGAATAGCTAACACTCTAATTGTGTAGATAGGAAGAAGGGTTATGAGTTCCTTGTTGACCACTATGAAATCGTTAATTTTCCCTCCAAAATTTTTGATTGCACTGACACTAGCTTTTATTTTCTTAACCTATTTTGCAATGTTTTCATCCTCTCTCATCTTCATCTGATCAAACTGACCTCTCAAGATTTATACCTTAGCTCTTCTCATATTATCATCACCTCTATCAATATATTTTAGTTTGGTCCACATCTCATGAGTAGTAGCACACCCTTTGACCTCATCAAATTCAACATAGTTACTTGAGTGGATGCAATTTCAATCATCATAATGTTATGATTCTTCTTTTCAACAATTTCCTCCACAGTCATAGTTCTAGTAGGAGCTTTATATTGGGTATTCAAATATTTTAGACCTACATCACTGATGGTTGTTATATGTAGCTTCATAAGTTTATGTCATGCCTCAAATTTATCTTTGTTCAACTTAGGAATCTCTCTTTTGTAAGACATCATGATCATTAGCTTAGGTCCTTGAAACCTTCTCTACAAGCACCAAAAGCTCTGATACAAATTGTTGAAAATATAAGATTAACTGAGAGGGGAGCAATGAATTAGTTACCACTAAAATAAATTCTAGATTCCTTAGATGTCAGTACAAAACATAAACTCTTCTGAAATTCTTATTACTCGTGTTAGGATAAACCACAGACAGAAATAAAAACTACATGCAAATATAACCAATAACAAAAATAATAGAACACACAGAAATGAACACAAGGCACCAAGATTTAACGTGGTTCACCCAATCCCTGGGCTACGTCCACCAAACAGCAAGTCCGATCTTATTACAATCCAGTGATTACAACCTGATTACAATCCGTAATCCCTTACAGCTCAATACCGCTGCAAGAACCAATTTCGTATCACCACACATAAAAAATACCCAACCCTAAGCCCTTTTTATACAAGTATTAAACCGCTTTAGGGTTATAACATGTACAGTACTTTCTTGATCAGTCACCACAATCTAACAATCTCCCACTTGGGGACTGATCAGGCTCCACACTAAACAACAATCTCCCACTTGGAGACTGATCCTGTAGCAATACAACTACCACATGGGGCTCCCACTGGATCAAACCACCCTGGACTCTTCTGTTCTTTTATTCACATTTAGTCTAAAAGACCAACTGAAGCTAAAGAGGAGTTCAGCTTCTCCCTTGTGACAACCTTTGTCAACATATCTGCTGGATTTTCATTGGTATGTATCTTCTCCAGCTTTAATTGTCCATCCTCCAAAACTGACCGAATGAAATGGTACCGCAACTGTATGTGTTTGGTCTTAGAATGCAGAGCTGAATTCTTAGCAAGATGAATGGCACTCTGACTATCTGTGAACAAATAATTATCCTTCTAAGGATGTCCCAATTCTTCCAAGAAGAACTGAAGCCATATCATCTCTTTGGCTGCCTCTGTAGCAGCAACATACTCTACCTCTGTAGTGGAGAGAGCATTAATCTTCTGTAGCCTAGAAACCCAGCTCATGGCTGCCCCACCAACAGTAAAGACATAACCTGTAGTACTCCACCTGGTATCAATATCCCCAGCCAAATTTGAGTCAACATAGCCCTATAAATCAATAGTAGAGCCCCCAAAGTGTAAACACTTATTGGATGTTCCTCTGAAATATCTGAGAATCCACTTGACAGCATTCCAATGCTCAAAACCTGGATGACTCATATACCTGCTAACGACTCCCACTGCATGTGCAATATCTGGCCCAGTGCATACCATAGCATACATCAAACTTCCTACAGCTGAAGCATAGGGTACCTTGGACATCTTATCCTCCTCTTCCTGTGTCTTGGGACACATCTCCTTAGTCAATTTCAAATGACCAGGTAAAGGTGTACTGACAGCTTTAGCATTCTCCATAGAGAAACATTGCAACACCTTCTCAACATAATCAGCTTGAGATAGCGTCAATGTTATGTTCTTCCTATCTCTGCAAATCTTCATACCAAGGATTTGTTTTGCTGCCCCCAAATCCTTCATAGCAAATGCATGTGCTAACTGGCATTTTAGCCCCTTAATATGATGCATGTTAGACCCAGCTATAAGCATATCATCAACATATAGACATAAAATAATGTAGCTATCATCATCCAACCTCTTAAAATAAACACAGTAATCTGAATGACACCTATTATATCCATGCTCATGCATAAAACTGTCAAATTTCAGATACCATTGCCGAGGTGCTTGCTTCAAGCCATATAAACTTTTCTTCAATTTGCACACTAAGTTCTCCTTACCTTTGACCTCAAAACCCTGTGGCTGAGCCATATATATTTCTTCATCCAATTCACCATGAAGAAAGGTTGTTTTAATATCCATCTGCTCTAAATGAAAATCTTTAGTAGCCACAAGACTTAAAACAGTACGAATAGAAGTCATTTTAACAACAGGAGAAAATATCTCATCAAAATCAATTCCCTTTTTCTGTGCAAATCCTTTTACAACTAACCTGGCCTTAAATCTTTTCTTACCTCCTTCCTCTTCTTTCAACTTGTAAACCCATTTATTCTGTAAAGCCTTTTTACATGTAGGCAACTTGCACAAATCCCATGTCTTATTTTTCAGCAAAGAGTCCATTTCATCTTTCATTGCAGACTCCCACTGAATCTTAGTATCCACCTGCACAGCTTCATCATAACTTTCAGGTTCACCAGCATCAGTAAGTAAAATAGAATACAAAGAGGGAGAAAACCTTTGTGGAGGTCTAATTGGCCTTGTTGACCGTCTAACATTCACAGGTGTATATGGTATTTGTTGTTGCAGTTGTTGCACATCATGAGGAATGGCTGGAACATCAGCTTTTGGAGTATCATCCAGCACTACATAATCATCTTCTTTCTTCTCATGTTGCTACAACAGATCTTTGTACAACACTTTTTCATTGAATATGACATCCCGGCTTCTTATAATTTTATGATTTTCAAAATCCCAAAGCCTATAACCAAATTCATTAATTCCATATCCAACAAAGACACATTTCTTTGATTTAGCTTCTAGCTTGGTTCTATTTTCAGAGTCTATATGAGCAAAAGCTTCACAACCGAAGGTCTTGAGAAAAGAATAACTCACCTTCTTACCAGTCCATGCTTCCTCTGGAATACCACAGCCCAAAGGAGTAGAGGGACCTCTATTAATCAAATATACTGCAGTATTGATAGCCTCCGCCCACATGTGTAAGGGCAACCCAGCATGCAACCTCATGCTCCTTGCGCGCTCCATTATAGTCATGTTCATGCGTTCAGCCACTCCATTTTCCTGTGGAGTCCTTGGAACAGTTTTTGTCTACGAATACCATTAGTGGAGCAATAATCTTCAAATTCATGACTGCAATACTCACCACCATTATCAGATCTGAGACATTTTAATTTCTTACCAGTCTCATTTTCAACCAAGCATTTCCATTTCTTAAAAGTTTGAAATACATCAGATTTTTGTCTAAGAAAATAAACCCATACTTTTCTAGTTGCATCATCAATAAATGTAACATAATAATGAGAGCCACCAAGGGAAGATACCTGAGCCGGCCCCCATACATCTGTATGCACAAGCTCTAATTTCTCCTTTTTGTTTTCCTTCCTTATCTTTACAAAACTCACTCTCTTTTGTTTTCCATACACACAACTTTCACAGAAATCCATATTCACACATTTTAGACCTGGTAAAACTTTCCTTGAATGAAGTACTTTCATACCTTTCTCACTCATGTGCCCAAGTCTATTGTGCCACAGTGCTATATCAAAATCTACAGCGGCTATTTGTTCTCCCTGCTAAACTGCAGTAATTGTTCCTGAATATTCATTTTTCTCTGAAACAATCAAAGTAGAAGGAACAATCTGACCTGTACAAAGATATAAGGTGTCTACTTTCACACCTTTGGCTACTACAAGGGAACCTTTTGAAACCTTCCAATTTTTATCATTAAAAGTAACTACACAACCCTCATCACCGAGTTGCCCTGCTGAAATTAAATTTTTACTTAGTTTTGGAACATGTCTTACCTCATGTAGTAGCCAATGATTCTCATTCTGCAACTTAATCTTAATTTTTCCCTTTCCAACAATCTGACAGGGTTCATTATCCCCCAAATAAACAAGCCCAAAATCCCCTTGGACATAATCAATGAAATAACCTCTATGAGGTGTAGCATGAAAAGAAGCACCAGAATCTAAAACCCATGAATCATCAACACTCTCTAAAGACAGAAGCAAAGCATCCTCTTCGGATTTGTTACTTACCACATTTGCCTCTTTGTCTCCATCTGATTTATCTCCTTCATTTTTCTTTCGAGTCCAGCAACCTTTCTTTTTGTGCCCTGGTTTCCCACAGTACCAGCAATCATTTGGTCCTCTCGATTGAGACCTCCTCCCCTTTGACTTTCACGATTTCCAGAGTTACTTCCTCTTTCAGTCGTTCTGCCCCTGCTTTGTGCATTTAAAGCACTTCCTGATGTAGATCCACCTGAGGATTTTCTACGAGTTTCCTCACTTAAAATAACACCGATCACATCATCATATTTTAGGGTACTAGATCCAGGAACAGAATTACTGACCGCCATTACCAAGCCATTTCAGCTTTCAGGCAAAGAACACAAAATCAAGAGAGCCCTAATTTCTTCATCAAAATTGATACCCACAGAAGATAATTGACTAGTAATAGTATTAAACTCATTTAAATGATCTGCAACAGATCCACCTTCTACCATTTTCATATTAAATAAACGCTTCATGAGAAATACCTTATTTGAATCGGAGGGCTTTTCATACAGTGTCGCTAGGGTTTTCATCAAATCTTCTGTCGTCTTTTCTTTTGTAATATTAAATGCCACCGATGGTGCCAAGCATAACCGAATGCTTCCGAGTGCCTTTCTGTCCAAAAGATCCCATTCAGCCTCTGACATAGTTCCCTGATTCTTAGCTTTTCCTTCCAACGGCTTCCATAAATCCTTCTGATATAAATAGTCTTCCATTTGCATCTTCCATAACTAGAAGTTCTGCCCATTAAACCTGTCAACCCTCAACTTACCCTCATCTGCCATCGCTCCCACTCAACTGTGAGACTCCCACTTAACCGTGAGACTTTCCTGCAGAGGATAACTGAAAGACAACCTTGCTCTGATACCACTTGTTAGGATAAACCACAGACAGAAATAAAAACTACATGCAAATATAACCAATAACAAAAATAATAGAACACACAGAAATGAACACAAGGCACCAAGATTTAATGTGGTTCACCCAATCCCTGGGCTACGTCCACCAAACAGCAAGTCCGATCTTATTTCAATCTAGTGATTACAACCTGATTACAATCCGTAATCCCTTACAACTCAATACCGCCGCAAGAACCAATTTCGTATCACCACACATAAAAAATACCCAACCCTAAGCCCTTTTTATACTAGTATTAAACCGCTTTAGGGTTATAACATGTCGGCCATATGTCGGCTACCATGTCGGCTACTTCCAAAAAAAAAAAAAAAAAAAATCGGGGCGATGCCCCGAACCCCACTATTTATGAAGTATGTACAGTACTTTCCTGATCAGTCACCACAATCTAACAACTCGGTTAACACACATACACTCAATTAACACTAATAATATGTTGTAACTCAGCAAGCACTATCATATCAATTATTATTGAACATATAAATCTTAAGATATTAAGTGTGATTAACCTTACTTAACTTAGTTTTATACAAATAAAAGGAATAGTATGAACACAAGTGACACCATGATTTAATGTGGAAACCCAATTTGGGAAAAAACATCAATTGCAACTAGTTATTAATTTTCACTCTTCTAAAGTGAGCCCCATTAGGAGCCAACCATGTTAAAGGCTACAAAACACACTATTATGGGTGACCTTGTTAGAGGATTTAATCACCCTGTTAGGAGTGGCCTTGATAGAGGTCTTTAGACACTTCAATATAGAAATGCCACCTTATTAGAGGACTTACTAATAATTGCTAAGCCAAATCTATTAGGAGATTTGATACAATGCTACAATGGTTAGAGAGTAACAATGATATGACTTGATTGTTGATGAAAACCTATCTTTGCTAACTATAGATCTCAATTCTAGCTTTAGTACTTGATCCTTCTTGATTAGATATATCTTTGCAGCTCCTTAAGGATATTTTTCTTATCTATTCAATTCACTTCTTCTAAGCATCTTCTTATATTCCACACATTCTCATTTACTTTCAATCCTCAACTTGACCTTATACTTATATCATATACATTTTCAAGTCAACTTGAATACAACTTAGAATAATTAATATTCATCTCTTCATTCGGCTCAAATCAACAAACAAATCTACTAAACTCAATATTCCAAAACAAGAAAATCATTTGTTAGCTGACCCTTCTCAGTTGACACTAACACTAAAATGATTTTCCTATGTTAACCAAGTGAGCTCGGTTAACACTACAACTTGTATACTTCCTTTGGTAACCAAGTGAGCTTGATTAACATTGATTCCATCAAAATTTTCTTTTGTTAATTGAGTGAACTCAGTTAATACTCAACTTTTGTGAACTTCTCTTTGGAGCCCGAGGGAACTTAGTAGAATTTGGTAAACACTAGAATGCTTGACAGATACGAGAAATTTTCTTCATTTTTTGAGAGAGCTTGACATACACTAACTGGTAAAGATATGACATTTTATGTAACATCAAAGACAATATACATTTCATCGATTATTTTCAATAGTATTATATTCATGTACTTGTATTATTGTTACATAACTTATGACATGTGCAATGGATGTTATTTGCATGTGCTTAATTATATCAGTTTTACTTATGTATTTTCTCATGATACTATGTCTCTACTACTCAATTATGATATGGAAATTGTACTTAAGATTAAAACTAGCTAATAAAAAATTCTTAAACTTGATTTAACATGAAAGACCCCTTGAGGAATGATAAATTATAGTTTTAATGGCTTATGTGTAACTAATGTGTGATAAATTATAGTTTTAATGGCTTATGTGTAACTGATGTGTGATAAATTATAGTTTTAATGGCTTATGTGTAACTGGTGTGTATGTGTATATTGCTTCTATATATTTTTAGATGAATGGTTAAAATAGGGTTTTTATAAGGGACCTAAAATCCCAAAAGTATTTACATCACAATAGTTAATAAAGAACCAAAGTCTACCAGTGCTATAAAATAACTAGCACAAAAAAACCAATGCCAAAAAACATTGAGCCTAACAAACTAAATAAGTAAATACAACACACAAAAAAAAAAAACCACTAGACAAAAAAGACCTGGACTAATAGCATTACATTAGTTCCATGACCAACTCCTCCTTGATTTCCTTGATCTTGTTGATGGTCACCTTGATGTCCTCCTTGATTTCCTTGATCTTTTTGATGACCACCAAGGATCATTACTCTTTGTTTTCATCTTCCTTGTTCTTTCTCGAGTTCTTTTGGTACTCTCAGGGGTTTCCTCAATGTACTTCAAGACCTATAAATCCACAATGAGCAAATTTTTAGAATTTTGATACACTTTTCTATGTATCTCTTTGAGACATTCAATGGTAACTTCTAATAGCCCCTGACAACTTTTAATCCTCTCATTCAAAGTGTCTTCTAGATTCTCAGTTCTTTCTATCAACACCTGGATAACATTGTCCTTTTTAATGGGCTCCCCAAAATTTTCTTTCTCCTCACTATCTATTATTTGCCCTAGGATCTTATCCATCTTGGAATTTTGGGATCTCTAATTGATATTCAGAATTTTTATTGAATTGAAGGAGCATTTCTCCATATAAAAAATCTACAAGGAAATGACCTTCACCAGGGGAGTTCAACACTAAGATCTTTGAGGTCATCTTCGAGGAGTTTCCCATTAACTTCATCTATGTCCACCGTATTAGTCATAGGGAATTTTTTTTCTACTAGAATCCTTCCTCTAAATATCAACATCTTCACTTCCCTCTTTTTGTGCTAATACATTTGGTGAAATGTTCACATCATGATTCACATTCTCAGAAACTTCATCAAGATAGGGAGTGTCTTTGTAAAAATCATCTTCATTCTCCTCTTGATTAATGTCTTCTCCTCCAACTCCATGTCATTATGTGGAAGAGCCTAATTATCCTAAAAATATGGTGAAATAGGGGATAGGCCTAAACATTATTTTCACTAAACCATCAAAATGTTAGGATTAACCATGAACAGAAATAACAATTAGATGCAAATATAAATAATATTAGAAACTAATAAATCACACAGAAGAGAACACAACACACCAAGATTTAACATGGTTCACCCAATCCCTGGGCTACGTCCACTAAACAACAAGTCCAATATTATTAGGATCAAGTGATTACAACATGATTACAATCTATAATCCCTTACAACTCAATATCATTGCAAGAAGCAATTTTCACATTACAAAGTATGAAAGATACCTAACCCTAAGCCCTTTTATACAAGTTTTTTTTTCCACTTTAGGGTTATAATTAATCACAACATGTCAGCCTAAAATTTCTGATAAAATACCCCAAAGAATTATGAAGTATGTATAGTACTTCCCTAATCCATCACCGCAAACTAACAATCTCCCACTTGGGGACTGATCAGGCTCCACACTAAACATCAATCTCCCACTTGGAGACTAATATTATAGAAATATCACTACCACATGGAGCTTCCACTGGATCAAATCACCCTGGACTCAGTTGTTTTTTTATTCTGTTTAGTTGAGAAGACCAACTAAAACTAAAGAAGAGTTTAGCTTCTCCCTTTTCACGAATTTGTAAACACATATGTTGGATTGTCATCGATATGTATCTTGTACAAATTTAACTATCCATCATCCAAAACTGACCAAATGAGATGGTATTGCAACTGTATGTGTTGTCTTTTAATGCAAAGAAGAATTCCTCACAAGATGAATGGTAGTCTAATTATTTGTAAATAAATAATTATCCCTTTAAGGTGTCCCAATTCTTTCAGGAAGGACTAAAGCCATATAATCTCATTGGATGCCTATGTAGTAGCAACATGCTCTACCTTTGTATTGGATAAGGCATTAACCTTTTGCAACCGAGAAGCCCAACTCACTATTGCCCCACCAACACTAAATACATAACTTGTAGTGCTCTGCCTGGTATTAATAACCTGTGCCAAATCTGAGTCAACATAGCCTTGAAAATCAGTAGTAGACCACCCAAATGTAAACACTTACTAGATGTTCCTCTCAAATATTTAAAAATCCATTTAACTACATTCCAATGCTCAAGCCATGGATGACTCATATACATGTTGACTTATGAATTATGAAATATGTAAAGTACTTGTAAGGAAAATTACAATAAGGAATATAGCCATTTCCACATAATCCGTAATAGATTTGAAATAAATATGTAATTAAAATCCACATGCAAGAGAATAGACAACATACCCACAAAAATGTGACACAAGATATACCCTGAAAAACCCGCATTGATGGAAAAACCTAGCCTCCAAAAGCATCCATCACCATGTATTATTCAACAAAAACACCATTGCAATACAACTGTGGAAGCTTTCAAAGCCATAGCCACAACCATGCAATCCATGTGAACAAGCATGAATTCACACATCCCATGTCATGATTCCAACCATCACAAATGCTCCCTTGGCTAACCTGTCAAGCCTTGTCCTACTCAACTCTTGTCTTTTCACCTTCTATCTCTTGGCTCTACAACTACCCTTGTGGCTACTTATGTAGTAGCGAGTCCCACAAAACCACCAAGTGGTATTACATAAACCATGTGCTAAAACCATGTGCTACCGAACCCATTGACCCCACATTTAATATTGAAAATTTAATTTTTTTCCCCCAATATTAAATAATACATGAAATATTATCACAATATTATAATACAAATCATCAAGTATATCTCATGGGAATCTTTTCATGTTGCACGTCCATCTAGGTGCAACATTACATAATAAAATAAATTAATACATTATAACAATATTATGCAATGTGTGCAAAACCCATAATATCAACAGTACTTCCCTTATCAGACACCACAAACTAACACAAAATACTCACTATCCTCATCATTCGTTGTCTCCATGCTCTTACCTTCCTCCATACACTCACCTTATGACTACATTTTCATATCCTTGTAGCTTACATTTTTTTCTTCCTTTTTCTCATTTCACTCTCAACAATACCTAGCTCTACAATCATTTTTTTGCCTTTTCCTTTACTGCTTGTAGGGATTTTAGAGCTCTTATCCTTATTAAAAATTAAGGACCTAAGAAGGGTTTCTTTCATATTTTCACCAATATAATCATAAATTAAGATGATCAAACCTTGGTGAAAAATGGGTTACATTGCTTCTCCCTATGAGCCTTGATACTATGAATCAAAGACCCTAGAAGAAAGAAAGGAAAGAAATCCCTTTTCTTATACCTAAAATGAATAGGATCAAATGGTACTTGTAGAATCTATCAAAACAACCATCAAGTGTAATATGTGTTAGAATTAAACCATAGACAGAAAATAACAATTACATGCAAATATAACCAATAATAGATCACACAGAAAAGAACACGAGGCACCAAGATTTAAAGTGGTTCACTCAATCCCTAGGCTATGTCCACCAAACGGAAAGTTTGATATTTTTATGATCCAGTGATTACAACTTGATTACAATCTGTAATCCCTTATAGCTCAATACCACTACAAGAACCAATTCCGCATCACAACTATAAAACAACCCTAACCTTAAGCCCTTTTTATACAAGTATTAAACCGCTTTAGGGTTACTACATGTCAGCCATAAATTGGTGAATATTAGCCATTACTTTAGTGGTGAATCTATGAATAGTACCAAAAGAAAATTACAAAGAATATATGAAGTATGTACAATACTTTCCTGATCAATCGCCACATACTATCAATCTCCCACTTGGGGACTAATCAGGCTCCACATTAAAAAACAATCTCCCACTTGGATATTGATCTTGTAGTGATTTCGCTACTCCATGAGGCTCCCACTGGATCAAACCACCTTGGACTTTGTTGTTCTTTTATTCATGTTCAGTCTAGAAGACCAACCAAAGCCGAAGAGGAGTTCAGCTTCTCCCTTGTTACTACCTTTGTCAACATATCTGCTGGATTGTCATTTCTACATATCTTCTCCAACTTTAACTATCCATCCTCCAAAACTAACTGAATGAAATGGTACTATAACTGTATGTTTGGTCTTTGAATGCATAGTTGAATTCTTTACAAGATAAATGGCACTCTGACTATTTGTGAACAAATAATTATCCTTCTGCTCGGATGTCCCAATTCTTCCAAGAAGAACTGGAGCCATATCATCTCCTTGTTTGCCTCTATAGCAGCAACATACTCTACCTCTATAGTGGATAAAGCATTAATCTTCTGTAACCTATAAACCTAGCTCACGGCTGCCCCACCAATAGTGAAGATATAACATGTAGTACACTGTCTAGTATCAATATCCCCTACCAAATATAAGTCAACATAGCCTTGTAAATTGGTAGTAGAGCCCCCAAAGTGTAAACACTTATTGGATGTTCCTCTCAAATATCTAAGAATCTATTTGACGGCATTCCAATGCTCAATTACTAGATGACTCATATATCTGCTAACAACTCCCACTGCATGTGCAATATCTAGCCTGGTACATACCATAGCATTTATTAAGCTTCCTACAACTAAAGCATAGGGTACCTTGGAGATCTTATCCTCTTCTTCTTGTGTCTTAGGACACATCTCCTTAGTCAACTTCAAATGAACAGGTAAAGGTGTGCTGACAACTTTAGCATTCTCCATAGACAAACGTTGCAACACATTCTCAACATAATCAGCCTGAGATAGCGTCAATGTTTTGTTCTTCCTATCTCTGCAAATCTTCATACCAAGGATTTTTTTTGCTACCCCTAAATCCTTCATAGAAAATGCATGTGCTAATTGTCATTTTAGTCCCTTAATGTGATCCATATTAGACCCAGCTACGAGAAGATCATCAACATATAAACATAAAATAATGTAGTTGTCATCATCCAACATCTTAAGGCAAATACAGTGATCTAAATGACACCTATTGTAACCATGCTCATCCATAAAACTGTCAAATTTTAGATACCATTGCCGAGGGGCTTGCTTCAAGCACTATAAACTTTCTTCAATTTGCATACTAAGTTCTCCTTACCTTTGACTGCAAATCCCTATGGCTAAGCCATATATATCTCTTCATACAAATCACTATGAAGGAAGGTTGTTTTAACATCAAGTTGCTCTAAATACAAATTTTTAGTAGCCACAAGACTTAAACTAGTACGGATAGAAGTCATCTTAAGAACAGGAGAAAACATGTCATCAAAATCAATGCCCTTTTTTGTGCAAATCATTTCACGACTAACTTAGCTTTAAATCTTTTCTTAATTCCTTCCTCTTCTTTCAACCTATAAACCCACTTATTTTGTAAAGCTCTTTTACCTGCAGGTAACTAGCATAAATCTCAAGTTTTATTTTTCAACAAAGAGTCCATTTCATTTTTCATTGCATACTCCCACTGAATCTTAGTATCCACCTTCACAGCTTCATCATAACTTTCAGGTTCACCAGCATCAATAAGTAAAATAGAATACAAAGAGGGAGAAAATCTCTAGGGTCTAATTTGCCTTATTGACCATCTAACATGCACCAATGTGTGTGGTATTTGTTGTTGCAGTTGTTGCACATCATGAGGAATGCCTGGAACATCAAGTTTTGGAGTATCATCCGACACTACATAATCATCTTATTTCTTCTCATGTTGCTGCGATAGATCTTTGTACAACACTTTCTCATTGAATATGACACCCTGCTTCTTACAATTTTTTAATTTTCAAAATCCCAAAGCCTATAACCAAATTCATTAATGTCATATCCAACAAATACACATTTCTTTGACTTAGCTTCCAGCTTGGTTATATTTTCAAAATCTAGTGAGCAAATGCTTCACAGCCAAAGGATTTGAGAAAAGAATAACTCACCTTCTTACTAGTCCATGCTTCCTCTAGAATACCACAGCCCAAAGGAGTAGAGGGACCTCTATTAATCAAATATACAACAGTATTAATAGCCTCCACCCACATGCATAAGGGCATTATAGTCCTGTTCATACGTTCAACCACTCCATTTTCCTGTGGAGTTCTTCGAATAGTTTTATGTCTATGAATACCATTAGTGGAGCAATAATCTTCAAATTCATGACTGCAATATTCACCACCATTATCAAATCTGAGACATTTTAATTCTTACCAATCTCATTTTCATCCAAGAATTTCCATTTCTTAAAAGTTTGAAACACATTAGGTTTTTGTCTAAGGAAATAAACCTACTTTTCTAGTCGCATCATCAAATAAATGTAACATAATAATAAGAGCCACCAAGGGAAGATGCCTGAGCCGATCCCATACATCGGTATGCATAAGCTCTAATTTCTCCTTTTTTCTTCTTTTCCAGTCCTTACAAAACTCACTCTCTTTTGTTTTCCATACACAACTTTCACAGAAATCCATATTAACACATTTTAGACCTAGTAAAACTTTCTTTGATGAAGTACTTTCACACCTTTCTCACTCATGTGCCCAAGTCTGTTGTGCCATAGCTTTGTATCAGAATTTACGGCAGCTATTTGTTCTCCCTGCTCAACTACAGCAATTATTCCTAAACATTCATTTTCATCTGAAAAAATTAAAGTAGAAGGAACAATATGACCTGTACAAAGATATAAGGTGCCTACTTCTATACCTTTTTCTACTACAAGAGAACCTTTTGAAACCTTCCAATTTTTATCATTAAAAGTAACTACACAACCCTCATCACCAAGTTGCCCTGCTGAAATTAAATTCCTACTCAGTCTTGGAACATGTCTTACCTCATGTAGTAACCAGTGATTCCCATTTTGTAACTTAATCTTAACTTTTCCCTTTCTAACAATCTGACAAGGTTCATTATCCCTTTCTAAACAAGTCCAAAATACCCTTGGACATAATCACTGAAATAACCTCTATGAGGTGTAGCATGAAATAAAGCACCAAAATCTAAAACCCATGAATCATCAACACTTTCTAAAGATAGAAGAAAAGCATCCTCTTTGGATTTGTCACTTACCACATTTGCCTCCTTGTCTCCATCTGATTTATCTCCTTCATTTTTCTTTCGATTCCAAAAATATTTCTTTTTATACCCTGGTTTTCCACAATACTAGTAGTCATTCAATCCTCTCAATTGAGACCTCCTCGCCTTTAACTTTCTTCTTGATTTCCCACAATTTCCAGAGTTACTTCCTCTCTCAGGCGTTCTACCCCTGCTTTGTGCATTCAAAGAACTTCCAAGGAGTTTCCTCACTCAAAACAACACCGATCACATCATCATATTTTAGGGTACTATATTTAGGAATAGAATTACTCATAGCCATTACCAAGCCATTCCAACTTTCAGGCAAAGAACACAAAATCAAGAGATCCCTAACCCAAAGAATTTATGATGTACAATACTTTCCTAATCAATCACCACATATTAACAATCTCCCACTTGGGGACTGATCAGGATACACACTAAACAACAATCTCCCACTTGGAGACTGATCATGTAGTGATTTCACTACTCCATGAGGCTCCCACTGGATCAAACCACCCTGGACTCTATTGTTCATTTATTCATGTCCAGTCTGGAAGACCAACCAAAGCTGAAGAGGAGTTCAACTTCTCCCTTGTTACTACCTTTGTCAACATATCTATTGGATTGTCATTTGTATGTATCTTCTCCAGCTTTAACTATCCATCCTCCAAAACTAACAAAATGAAATGGTATCGCAACTATATGTGTTTGGTCTTTGAATGTAGAGCTGAATGGCACTCTGACTATCTATGAACAAATAATTATCTTTCTGAGGATGTCCCAATTCTTCCAAGAAGAATTGAAGCCATATAATCTCCTTCGTTGCCTATGTAGTAGCAACATGCTCTGCCTCTGTAGTGAATAAAGCATTAATCTTTTGTAACCTAGAAACATAGCTCATGGCTACCCCACCAATAGTAAAGACATAACTTGTAGTACTTCACCTGGTATCAATATTCCCTACCAAATCTGAGTCAACATAGCCTTGTAAATCAGTAGTAGAGCCCCCAAAATGTAAACACTTACTAGATGTTGCTCTCAAATATCTAAGAATCCATTTGACTGCATTCCAATGCTCAATTCCTAGATGACGCATATACTTGCTAACAACTCCCATTGCATGTGCAATATCTGGCTCGGTACATACCATAGCATACATCAAGCTTCCTACAGCTAAAGCATAGGGTACCTTGGACATCTTATCCTCTTCTTCTTGTGTCCTAGGACACATCTCCTTAGTCAACTTCAAATGACCAGGTAAAGGTGTGTTGACAGCTTTAACATTCTCCATAGATAAATTTTGCAACACCTTCTCAACATAATCATCCTGAGATAACATCATTGTTTTGTTCTTCCTATCTCTACAAATCTTTATACTAAGAATTTTTTTTACTGCCCCCAAATCCTTCAGAGAAAATGCATGTGCTAACTGGTGTTTCAACCCCTTAATGTGATCCGTGTTAGACCCAACTACAAGCATATCATCAACATATAAACATAAAATAATGTAGTTGTCATCATCCAACCTCTTAAAGTAAACACAGTGATCTGAATGACACCTATTGTAACCATGCTCATGCATAAAACTGTCAAATTTTAGATACCATTACCGAGGTGCTTACTTCAAGCCATATAAACTTTTCTTCAATTTACACACTAAGTTATCCTTACCTTTGACCACAAATCCCTCTAGTTGAGCCATATATATCTCTTCATCCAAATCACCATGAAGGAAGGCTATTTTAACATCAAGTTGCTCTAAATGCAAATCTTCAGTAGCCATAAGACTTAAAACAGTACGAATAGAAGCCATCTTAACAACAGGAGAAAATATCTCATCAAAATCAATGCCCTTTTTCTGTGCAAATCCTTTCACAACTAACTTGGCTTTAAATCTTTTCTTACCTCCTTCCTCTTCTTTCAACCTGTAAACCCACTTATTCTGTAAAGCTCTTTTACCTGCAGGCAACTTGCATAAATCACAAGTTTTATTTTTCAGTAAAGAGTCCATTTCATCTTTCATTGCAGACTCCCACTGAATCTTAGTATCCACCTATACAGCTTCATCATAACTTTCAAGTTCACCAGCATCAGTAAGTAAAATAGAATACAAAGAGGGAGAAAATCTTTATGGAGGTCTAATTTGCCTTCTTGACCGTTCAACATGCATTGGTGTGTGTGGTATTTTTTGTTGCAGTTGTTGCACATCATGAGGAATGGCTGGAACATCAGGTTTTGGAGTATCATCCAACACTACATAATCATCTTCTTTCTTCTCATGTTGCTGCAACAGATCTTTGTACAACACTTTCTCATTGAATGTGACATCTCTGGTTCTTACAATTTTTTATTTTCAAAATCTCAAAGCCTATAACCAAATTTATTAATGCCATATCCAAAAAATACAAATTTATTTGACTTAGCTTCTAGCTTGGTTCTATTTTCAAAATCTATTTGAGCAAATGCTTCACAGCCGAAGGTTTTGAGAAAATAATAACTCACCTTCTTACTAGTCCATGCTTCCTTTAGAATACCACAGCCCAAAGGAGTAGAGGGACCTCTATTAATCAAATATACGGCAGTATTGACAGCCTCCAACCACATTTGTAAGGGAAACCCAACATGCAACCTCATGCTCCTTGCGCTCCATTATAATCTTGTTCATACATTCATCCACTCCATTTTCCTATGGAGTCCTTGGAGCAGTTTTTTGTATACGAATACCAGTAGTGGAGCAATAATCTCCAATTTCATGAATGCAATAGTCACCACTGTTATCAGATCTAAGACATTTTAATTTCTTACTAGTCTCATTTTCAACCAAGCATTTCCATTTCTTAAAAGTTTGAAATACATCAAATTCATGTATAAGGAAAGAAACCCATACTTTTCTAGTTGCATCATCAATAAATGTAACATAATAATGAGAGCCACCAAGGGAAGATACCTGAGCCGGTTTGCATATATCGTCATTCACAAGCTCTAATTTTATTTTATTTTTCCTTCCTAGTCTTTACAAAATTCACTCTCTTTTGTTTTCCATACATAGAACTTTCACAAAAAATCATATTAACACATTTTAGACCTAGTAAAACTTTGTTTGAATGAAGTACTTTCATACCTTTCTCACTCATGTGCCCAAGTCTATTGTGTCATAGTGTTGCATTAGAATTTACAGCAGCTACTTGTTCTCCCTACTCAACTACAGGAATTGTTCTTGAACATTCATTTTTCTCTGAAACAATTAAATTAGAAGAAAAAATATGACCTGTACAAAGATATAAGGTGCCTACTTTCACACCTTTTGCTACTACAAAGGAACCTTTTGAAACCTTCCAATTTTTATCATTAAAAGTAACTACACAACCCTCATCACCAAGTTGCCCTGTTGAAATTAAATTCCTACTTAATCTTGGAACATGTCTTACCTCATGTAGTAGCCAATGATTCACATTCTGCAACTTAATCTTAACTTTTCGCTTTCCAACAATCTCACAGGGTTCATTATCCCCCAAATAAATAAGTCCAAAATCCCGTTGGACATAATCAATGAAATAACCTCTATGAGGTGTAGCATGAAATGAAACACCAAAATCTAAAACCCATGAATCATCAACACTTTCTAAAGATAGAAGCAAAGCATCCTCTTCCGATTTGGCACTTACCACATTTTCCTCCTTGTCTCCATCTAATTTATCTCCTTCATTTTTCTTTCGATTCCAGTAATCTTTTTTTTATACCCTAGTTTTCCATAGTACCAGCAGTCATTCCGTCCTCTCGATTGAGACCTCCTTCCCTTTGATGTTTGTCTTGATTTTTCACAATTTCCAGAGTTACTTCCTCTCTCAATCATTTTGCCCTTGCTTTATGCATTCAAAGCACTTCTTGATGTAGATCCACCTGAGGTTTTCCTACGAGTTTCCTCACCCAAAACAACACCAATCACATCATCATATTTTAGGGTACTAGATCCAGGAACAAAATTACTCACAACCATTACCAAGCCATTCCAGCTTTTAGGCAAAGAACACAAAATCAAGAGAGCCCTTATTTCTTCATCAATATTGATACCCACAGAAGACAACTGACTAGTAATAGTATTAAACTCATTTAAATGATCTGCAATAGATCCACCTTCTACCATTTTCATATTAAATAAATACTTCATAAGAAATACCTTGTTTGAAGCAAAGGGCTTTTCATATAGTTTCGCTAGGATTTGCATCAATTCTTCTATCGTCATTGCTTTTTTAATATTAAATGCCACCGATGGTGCCAAGCATAATTGAATGCTTCCAAGTTTCTTTCTGTCCAAAAGATTCCATTCATCATTTGACATAGATCCTTGATTCTTGGCTTTGCCTTCCAATGACTTCCATAAATTCTTCTAATAAAGACAGCCTTCCATTTGCATCTTCTATAACTGTAAGTTTTTTCCATTAAACCTATCAACCCTCAACTTACCCTCATCTGCCATCGCTCCCACTCAACCATGAGACTCCCACTTAACTGTGAGACTTTACTTGATTACAATTTGTAACCCCTTACAGCTCAATACCACTACAAGAACCAATTTTGCATCACAACTATAAAACAACCCTAACCCTAAGCCTTTTTATACATGTAGTAACCCTTGATGCAACCCCAAAGAATTTATGAAGTATGTATAGTACTTTCCTAATCAGTCGCCACATACTAACAATATGCATTGTTACTTTGACGTTGTGTAAACTTTAGAAAAAAATGGTTCAATAAATATTGTGGCATATTAGGTTAATTTGTCTTGGGTTCGTTATAAGGAACCCAATTGGTTTGGGCTTCCAAAGAAAATCTTGAGGTATTATCTTATGTTTGTCAGTCCTAGTAATTGTTGCATCCATGTCCTCAATTATACCGTATCTTAAATGGGGATTAGATGGGAAGTGCTAGTTGAGGAAAATTCCCCTCGATTTCCTTCTTCTTCATTCACATGTATTGCACTTACAATAGGAGAATCAACAAAGACTTCTTGTTGACTAGCAGTAGGAGCATCAATGGTAACATTGTCTCCATTAACCTTTTTAGGTCATTGAAATGTACTCCTGGTATTTTTCTTATAGTTGAATGAACACTCTTTGGTTTCCTTTTCCCTTTCTTCTTTCTATTCTTATAACTTAATCTTGAGTGTTTGTGTTTTAGATTGTATACATACATTCACGAGCATAGGACACATAGGAGTAATAAGCAATACTACATTAAGTCAATGTAAATATTCCATACGTAGAGAAAATATTAGCTAAAGAATATAAAATAGGAGATGAATATAAGTCAAATGCAAATGATCAATGTCAACTGAAGAATGGATACAATAAATGGAACCTTGGAAAAGCAATAGAATCTAAGTAATAAAAAATTGAATAAATACAAAAAATAATTAGATGATTAAACTATCAACTTAAGAATGCATACAATCAATGTTAACTATGCATACAAAAAATGTAAGGTACACTTTCCTTGTATCATGAGTTTGATAATCAATTCAATGATAAATTAAGAATGCATATAGTCATATTAGGGTGATCCCACAATAATGGGTTCCACTTTTTGACCAATTTTGACACTGAAATCAATATTTTTGCAACAAATGTCACGTTCAAGTGACTATATCTCCAAAACTATAAATAATTTCAAAACTAGTGATTTTGAGTACTTTGTAACCATATTTTTTAATCTAAAAAAAAAAAATTATTTATGTCAATTTTTTTTTATCTCCTCCAAAAAGTGGTACAAAATAAAATTCAATATTTTAAAAAGTGACAGTCCATTTGACACACATAACTTTTTTTCTAGAAATGATAATGAAGTAATTCTTTCGACGTTAGATTTGTAACATCAATATCCAGATGATGCATTTGGTTTGATTTATTTTGGTTGAATATTGTATAGTTTATGAAGTTTTGAAGTGACATGAACCGTAATTCAGACATACGTTTCGTTCGACACAGATAATTTGAAGTCAATTTATCATAAACCATTTTTTTTTTTTAATAGAAAGGTATCTCAATAAGCCAGTGTCCATATTTTTCAAAAAAAAATTGACCTAATTTACTAATTTTCCCGAGGTGTCAAAGTCGGTTGATGTTCAATCAATAATAAACCTATAATGAGTTAAACTCATATTGGAAAGTCTTAATGATTAAATTATGTATTATAATTATAGTCGTTGGAAAGCTTTCTCCGAGCAGCACATTTTGACATTTTTTATTTTACAGTAGGAGATCATTCTCCTGCAATTATGGCAGTCAAAAGAGCAAAAAAAAAAAATGAAAAAAAGGTTTTTTTTTTGTGATTTTGCATGTTCGTGCAAACATGGCATTCGTGCGAACATGCAAACCATGTTCGCGCGAACATGCAAATCATGTTTGCGCAAACATATTTATCACATATGTTCGCGTGAACATACGAAGTATGTTCGTGCAAACATGATTTTAAAAAAAAAGTTTGCGCGAACACAATAA
Organism: Cupressus sempervirens; assembly: GCA_028749045.1. Classification (NCBI taxonomy): domain Eukaryota; kingdom Viridiplantae; phylum Streptophyta; class Pinopsida; order Cupressales; family Cupressaceae; genus Cupressus; species Cupressus sempervirens. Next base: position 486,866,457 of record CM053789.1, read on the forward strand.
GTGTGTTCGTGCAAACATATGGTAAACTCAATTTCTCATTTTGCAATTTTTTTCATTTTTGTTCGTCCCATTAAAGTGAAACCCATTATTGTGGATTCACCCATTAGTCTTGTCAATTAAGTTGAAAGTGTGAACTTGAAGAGTGCATGCAGTAAATGCAAGCTTAGAAAATGTGTATAATATGGATCTTAAATAAATCAAAAAAATTAATAATGCACATAGGTCATGCAAGATTAATTTAATGAGTGCTAGACTAAAACACTCCTTGCATTTATTGAAATAAGGTTGGATGTGCAAAATAATGATAAATCCAAAGAAATATTACGTTTCAAATAATGATTAACCCAAAGAAAATTTCATATTTAAAATAAACAAAAGTGAAGAAACTATCAAGATTCATTCAAGCTACAAGACCCAATAATGATTAAATCAAAAGTGTACACTATTTCTCTCTCATTTCGTATAATTATTTTTTTCTATCGCATTACATGCAATCATTTGAAGGTGAAATGATTGAAACATACAAATATTAGTACAAGGATATTATTACAAGCTCTTATTAAAATGATATGGTGATATTTGCTACTTCGTGATGGACTCCCTATGGGTAGTAATTAGGTGAACCATTAACAATTACTTAGCAGTCAATGAGATGTGAACATGTTAAGGTCATTAGATATGGAGTAAGGAGAAGTTAAGTATGGGTAAGGGATGATGTGACTTAATTAAAATGAACCCTTCGCCACCTTTACAACTGACTAAGAGGGTCGACATTAAAAATATCTTAGAATTTTTTTAATGAAGATATTACAAAACTAAATTAGCAGTATGGTGAATTAGTTTTGCAATCTATTCAATAAATACAGTACAAAACCATGTAATATTTGCATATGGTTATGTAAGGTATTCAATGAAAAAAGTACTAAATTAAATCAACACTATGAAACTTGAGATGACAATTCTTTCATGCATTTAAAACATCTTATTATAAATAAAAGACATCCAAGTATAGTAACCAATTCAGTTATTCATTGAATACAAATATAAAAGTAATAACTATGATGTGTTACTTTTTTTAAGTATCAATTGAGTACATTAGAAAACTAAGACATGCCATTATATAATTCTTTGAGTACTTAATGTATTTGTTGAGTATATTTTTATTTTCATGTTAGTTTCTAATGCATTGATTGAGTACATTAGACAGTTATGTTAATAGTTGTGTATTCATTAAGTACATTAGAAAACTAAGTCACCAGCTACGAATTCTAATAATATAAGCTTCCATTCATAAAAGATAGCTTAACTACTATGAATACATTTGAAAACTAATTGTGCAGTAAATTTATAATTAAAATATATAGTAAGCATATAATAAGCATACAAAAACAAGGAATAAGAATACATTTAGCTTCTAAAAATAAGGAATGAACAACTGACATAGCCTACCACCTTGAGCAAGAGTACAAAATATGTAGATTTATAGATAATAAAAAAACCAATCATTAGACAAGTAACCTTCAATGTATTTTACATGGCACTATATCCTTCTAATAGGAATTTGGTCATTGAAGAAGTGGCTAGTAAATTTAAAATTCAAGTTGTGGTGGAAAACGCTCTGATAATTAGTTCATATGATGGCTTCATGAATTCAAATATGAATTGCATTAATTTTTTTGGTTCATATGGTGACTTTGCAAATTCAAATTAGTAATATCTTTTGTGTAGGTCATTTATTTTATGTCAATTGGTGAGATTTACATCATTAGTTGTTTATGCATTACAATTGGATTAAAGGCTTGAAGATGGCATACCCTTTTGGGTGAATGTGCAAAGAGAGTGATATGAAAAGTTGTTCGGTAGCAATAGTTGTGACGTTGAGTGTACAAGCTATTATTTATTGACTATTTTGTTGTGTAGGAAATAGTTGTAAAAAGGTTGGTTTTGGGTTGACTAAAAGGGATGGATATTGGAGCCCTTGTTGGTAATGGAGTCTTTTCCTCTAATTGCTTAAAGCTAAGGTTTCAAATTTTAGGTATTAACAATTATACATAAGAAGAAGGACAAAAAGTGGTCATTTCAAAATGTCAGTGATAAATGACTGGAATTGTACCATATACTTTCATTCAATATCACTAGTATATGTAGATAAATATCTTATAGTACACAAATATATAACTAATAGTGTACAAATGAACCAATCATAAATCAAAATAATACATCCTAATGACAAAAGAACCCTAAGATCATAAATGACTTCCAATGACGATCAGTCTCCTAAGTGAAAGATTTCATTTAGAAATGATTTTTTTTTATTCCCCCGTAACAATGTTCCACTTCCCTTACCTCAGTTAATGCTAAAGTTGGATACGCACTGCAATCCTGACAAGCTTTAAATAGGCCCAAGGAAATGCAGCGCACAAGGCTTTATCAAATTGATGGACACCATACATTACCCGGTGTATTAACACCGTCTGAAACTAGTATAAAAGTTAACAGCATTTTGGAATCCCATTGAAAATTAATATAAATGAGCTATTATAACACAACATTACATTCAATGAAACAACAAACGCAACTAAAGATAAACTTTAATGTACTCATCGATTTTTCTTATAAAATAAAATAACATTTTGCTGATAACAAACTTAGATGGAATACTGAGACCTCTTAAACCGAAGATAAAATACAGCCAACAGATAAACATTCAACTCTAAAACAATAGTTTATTGCTAAAGCTGTTCAGTTTTGAGAGTATAACTTAGTGAATACAAGATGATATGGAGATTCAGGGATGGGTTCTCATTTCTCAACACTTCTAAACCATCTCCCACTATTCCCTCTCACAAATCAGATCGTATTTGGCTGAACAGAAAACACTCGGATACAGGTAAAAATAAGCATCCTGATGAATAGATGCCCTTTATTTGTTGGAGCAGTTGCAGAATAATATATATCTTGCACCACGCAATCAACCATGCCATTTTCAGGTGGTAATCTGTTGGTTGTTTGTCAGGTTGTCTCTTGTAAGAACCAGCCTCCTTATTTTGACTAATTTTTAATTCAAAAACAATGTCATTTTCTAACAATGCAGGAATAAAGAAAATCTGAATAATGATATAACTATATTACAAGCTTACTTCGTTGGAGGAAACTTGACATTGACATACCCCTCCCGAGTCAGTAGTAACAATCTTATTCTTATCATTCCAACAAGCGTATAATTTCCAATTTATCACCCTATGTGCAATTCTACAGGAACAAAACAATTCATCTAATCCACCGAGATCATGTGTTGATTATCACTTATTGCACCTGATATGGCCCTGTTTTCTATATTTATTAAGTAAATTAAATTTTACAGTGAATAAATGTAGAAAAGGTCGTGTCAGATGCAAATTTTTGATATAGAATACTGATTTTTAATTAATTAATAAATATATAACAGACGTCATTGTATAGGTGTAAAATTCTTTTGTTTTTTGTACATTCTATAAATCATGTATGATATGATCTGATCAGATGTTTAAAAATTGTTGAACACAATTTTGAGAAAAATTATACAGATATAAGTTTTCTATTAGCATTTTTTTATAAGAACAAAATAAATTGTATTTACTACAGTACATATGAAAGCTTTTATTGCCATATAATATTTATATATCTTGAATCTCTTTTCAATTATACATTGATTGTAGTCTTTTCTAATTTTATTTTCTATTGATTATATTTTTTCTCTTCTTATGTCAACTTCAATATTTTGACTTATGGTTTATTTATTTATATTATTATTCTTGTACCTAGGTAATTTAGAGCTTCCTATTTATCCTTGTGTATAGATTTATAAAGAAATAAAACAAATCACTAGTAAAGTGTCCAATATTGATCATTGAAATCTACAAATTGGAGGAAGAACATATGTATTAAAAAATCACAAAAACTATAAGTACATTCATATTTAGAAAAAATACAAGTACATTAACATATTTTATATATTGTTTTTTACTAATTTAATCGGAAAAGCCTCCAATCCATTATATGATCCAAACAATCAATCAACGGTCAAATTAAAAAAGAATAGTCAAAAAGCAATAAGAGAGAGCAACCAGTTGAGGTACAATGAAACTAGAGCTAATAAAAACCTGACCAAAAAGCTCCAACAAAGATAGACTAGATTGATAAAGACAAGGGACATCTATTGAATATGGGAGTTGTAGTAAAAAAATGGAGTTATATCCAAGGGAACATATTCAACTTCCACAATGAAAGGTTATATCCTATTCTTCCTACGCCTAGCAACATCTAACTAGAGGGAGCAAGGGATACAATGTTTTTAGTGTCATTAAAAGAGGAAGATGAGTGGGGCAAGTGAACCCTCAAAATAGAAAATCTGCAAATCTAAATAGAATGTCCTTCACCATAAATGGAATCAAATTCATGCTGAGCATAGTATCAAATAAAGTTCTTAGTTTAGTACAAACATTCACTGAGGTAGGGGCCTCTAATAGAAGAGCAATAATTGTAGAAATATTAACCACCAAAATCAATCCAAAAATATTCATTAAATGAGGACCACTCATAACTTCATGAGAAATAAAAAAAATCTATTTCAAAGTCAAAAGCATATTACTAAAACATTAGCAATGCCCACCATAGAAATTTGTCAATTAGAGGAGCTTGATGTTGAGATAGGAATAATTTGTAACTAATGTACAAGATTGTACCTTTAGTCTACCATATTACCAAGTTGTGATATCTAAAGCACAATCCAAATATGTCTAGTCAAATTAATCAAAGATACCATACACACTTAATTAAGAAGCATAAACCAAGAACAATCATCATAGAACATTATATGAGATTACATATTAAATATCATATCATATGATATAAAATCCAATACAATCATATTATATCATATTATCATATAAAACTACATAAAATCTAACACAATCATCATGTAAAATTAAAATAAAAAATCTTGACAAAAAATGAATAAATTTCAATACATTTGTAACATAAAATATCATTTATATGAAATGATTAAAAAAATTAACATCATAGAAAATGAGCCCTCTATCAATGAAATCAATCAGATTTGTTATAATCATCAAATGATATATCATTTATATCATCTGAAATGTTATAGCTTTCAATAAATCATGCATCACTATATGAAATACATAAATTCTGAAACAGTTATATAAAATCAATTGATTCTCAATAAAAAAAGACAATAAGCTTATTTTGCAAAACTTCAATATACTTGCATCATCTATTTTGATATCAAAAATTAAAAAGAACCTTGTAACACAACACTCCCATGATGTATAAGAGAGAATCAAAATGAATCTTTATGTGAAACACAAAATATTCTGAATGATTTCTCCAAGCTTTTCTTAAATCTAAAGAGACGACCAATTATATTTTTATCCTTTCTAAATTAAAAAAGACTTCCACATTGATTGACCAATTAAATAAGACTAAATGTATAATTACACTAGTAAAACACAACTAAACATACAGTTAAAGCCTTCGCTATCTTGATGACAATTTTTTTCCTTGCTGACGGGATTATATTTAAATAAATAGACTTAAAATAAATTTTATCAAATAATAGACTTTATGAAAGATTTTGGTATCGACTGAATAATTTAAAGTATTTACATAAAAGTTTGGGAGAAATAACTAGATGGTCCATTACAAAACCATCTCCCTCATCCTAAGGTCTTTTATTTAATTTATACACGCTTAACATAAATATCTATGCAAACACTTATTAGTGATCTATAGGTAGAATTTATTCACATATAAGGAATTATATTCTTTTGCACCAACATTAATGTGCTAGCTGGATACACCCTGGAATTCTGACATGCGTTAATAAACTGCAGTACTCGAAGCTCCATCGATTGAATGTATACCTCCCATTGCCGGCGGTTTAACACCGTCTGAAACCTAACAGTGTTTTGCAATCCCTATGAAAGCCAACATTAATGAGCTATACAACATCACGTTTAACGAAACAACAAACATAATTGAATATAAACTTACTGTGTACTCAATAATCTGATAAGAAACTGTTGAGATTCCAGAGGTTAATAAAACATTTTTATTATAGACTATAGCTGATTAAAAAATTAGATGCAAGACGTAAACCTCTTGAACAGATGAAGATGAAACACATACAACATTTGAATAAAGCACTGGATTGAGAAGAAACCCTAAAATAATAGTTTGTTCATGAAATTTAATTTTTGAATGTATACAAGGGCTGAATACAATAAAATAGAGATTGGAGGATTTCTGTTGAAACGGGTCCCCCATTTCTCCACTCTTAATCAAAGAACTATAAAAAATTATCGGTAACATGAAATCTTTCATAGAAATAATTTCACGCCATTCCTTTTCACGAACCAGATTGTTTTTTTTTCTGAACATAAAACACTCGGATCCAAAATAAATAAGCATCATGAAGAAGAGATGCCCTTTATTTGTGACAGCAGTTGCAGAATAAGATATAATCTAATAATCTACAGTAACATCTCTTCCGGGTACACAGCCACTTTTGGATGTTTTCTTCAGTCCGATTCCATACGGATATATCACCGACTGCAGTTCTCTCACTTCTTGTATGGTGATATTGAATGCGGTTGCTACACTTCTCAATGGAAACTTCAATATACCCTCGCTGGCCGTCTGCAACACTCAACAAAACACATATATCTGATACCCGTTCTGTAAAAACAAACCAAGGAAACAATATACGCATCGTTTCTTACCAGAACGCCAGCGTTTTGACTGTTGAGAGCCGAGATATACTGAGCTTCTTCACCGCCAACGTTCATTTCGAAATGCATCAATCCCCTCGGAAACACAGTCACATCTCCAGGGTGCAGAATGTCGATGAAAGCTTCACCTGATTTAGAACAAATCATTAATGATTCTGCAAAAGAAAAAGTACGTGATGAATGAAGAAAAGCAGAATTAGGGTTTACCATCAGTATCAACGAAACCAACTTGAATAGGCCCTCCAGAGATAAGAGTAAGCATTTCTGTGGCTCGTGGATGAGTGTGCGGCAGATTTACACCACATGGAACCATCTTGAACCTCACGATTTCCAAGCCCTGTGATCTGCAATGCACCTTAATTTCAATGCAGCTCATAAATATATAAAAAGTAATAAGACTAAAAATGATGAAAATGGTATTAAGATCTTACCGAGCTGCAGGAAAGTGGGCGTTAGGACCCGAAGTAGCAGCGCGGACTCCTCCTGAATCTCTGGTAACATGGCCATTAGTGAAAATGTCGCGCAGAGTAAAGTTTTGGAGTCCTTTAGGGTAATCCATAACAGGATCAGGATCCGCTCCATAAACACCTACATTTGTGATACTTAGAAGAACGGCAGAAATAAGGAGCAACTTCATTGTGAATGTTAAAGCCCCAAACTCTGCTCTCCCACTAAAGAAAATAAATCCCCTTATCTTTTGAACGAGAATTTCTGTTCGTGTGTTTTTATAGCTGAGTGAAAGGAGTCTGTTCAGAATAAGGAGGGGAAATTTCTTGTTGCGCGAGGAATTTGGAAATGACAGGAAGTTTAACATTGCATTCAATGTCTATCCGCTTTCAACTTGGCAGGCCAGTTTGTGTATGATAGATCTAACTCGTTGTAGAGGGTTAACGTACAACTTCCTTTTGAGAAGATAAGGGGAGAGACAGAAATTACTTGTAACTTACATTTAAGTTTTCCAGGAGGGTTGTTCGTGAGTTAATTGACTTAAATATTGCTCATTAATTGATTAATTAACGTACAACTGCTGAAATGGACTTTTTTAGTGGGCGGGGAACAAATATTGTAAAATTGTAACGATGAAAATTTGATTGTAGCAATGGAAAATTGTCAGCTTAAATAAAATATTGAACGAGGCTATACAGATTAGAAGGCTAAGGTCAACAGTTGTTTTTTCTAAAGTTTATTTACTTCAATTTAAAAATCACATTTTTAAAGTAGTTATAGATTAGGGATTGCTATAGTTATCAAATTTATTTTTAACAAATTATACAATTCATTGCTACATTATTAGATAGATGAATGAAAATATGAATTTAGAATAGCATAAGTTACTTAAGTCATGGAGTTACAAGTTTCATAGTGTTACCTTGATAATTTGCAGAAGAAGTTAAAAGAAAGTTTAGTTCAGGGATGAGAGTAAAATTAAAATGCAAAAACCTTCTTTCTCCCTATACTAAAACCTTCTTTCTCTACATACTCCTCTCTTTCCCTGTACTAAAACCTTCACTCTCTACGAACTCCTTGTCTCTCTGTGTACCAAAACCTTCTCTCTCTACATACTTCTCTCTCTCCAAGTACTAAAACCTTCTCTTTCTACATACTCCTCTCTCTCCACTCCTCTCTCTCCAAGTACTTGAATCATCTCTCTCTACTTACTAAATTTTTTCAATGAATCATGTCATAGAAGATGTGTTTTGTTGTGCATGTATAAAGAACATGGAGTAAGGGAAAGTATAAAAAAGATGGTATTTTGAGGCGAACCAAATTGTACGATAGGTATTGAGGACGAGAAATTTGGAACCAAGCTATCATGCCACAAAATGGGTAATATCGATTGGAGTTTTTGTTTGCGTGTTCAACTCAAAGAGTTTTATATTCACTACCAAGAAGTGGCCTATAATGACATTTTCCTCATGCGGCTTTTTCCAAAAAGTGTAGGACGCCTCGCCCTTGAATGGTTCTATTGTATACCATAGGGTGCAATTAAAACTTATGTTTATCTCTCCAAAGCCTTTGTGGCTCAGTACTCTCATTTGGTCGAGACTCAATTATCTGTAGTAGATCTGGTTCATGTCGAACAAAAGAGAGGAGAAATCCTCGTAGAATACTTACAGCGATGGCAAACTCTCACAACCTCAATCTCATGCACCATCCTCAAACGTCACCTTGTCAAGATGTTCATTAACAACACGCACCCTAGTCTTTCCCATCACATGGTTATGAATTGCTTACAAGCATACAAAGACATTAAGGAAAAGGGAATGGGACTTGAGCATGGGCTCATTAAAGATGGTGTCATCAAGCTTTACAAGGAAGACACCCAAGAACATGGTCCAGGCAATGACAAACCACGATACTGGAACAAAAACAAGAGCATAGTTATTGATGGAGTCATTGACACTTGACATGTTCATGTTGTTGAAGCAACATCTAACACCCCTGCCATGTTTTGTCAACAACAATCTTATCAGTAACAATCAACACAATGTGCAAGTACCCAACCATCAAAATCAAACTAATGATATCACACTCTCAGCTGGACCAAAACTACGTGTTCAAAGGCAACCTCAAGTATACACCCATTGGGTGAACCCTTTAAAGGATAACCTTATTCGGCATCCATAGACACAACCCTTAAAACATAATCAGTCTAGGGCATCCTAGTATAAGGACAATGAGTTTTGCAAATTCCATCATGTCAAGGGGCATACCACCCTCAAATGCATGCAACTCAAGGACTATTTCCAAGACCCTATTGATCCAAACCTGAGATCATAGTGGGGGCACAAGCCTCATCAAATATAGGGCTACTGATATATCAGAATGTCTTTCCTCCAGACAATAGAACCACAAGCAAAGCCCCTGCAAACACTCCTATCAACAACAAACCCAACAATGCTCAAAACAACAAGGTGATAATTGATACAAGTCTTAGAACTATACATCAGCCTACTTGGACTATGGAAACCTAATTGAATGCATACCACAAGTCAAGCCTTCTATAAATGTTATAAATATAAAAGGCCTAGAAGCTCAATGTGCGGCCACCACTCGAACAGCTCAACTCAACATAGTTGGACCCTCTGTATCTACCCCATCAAGACCACATTCATCAAGACCACCCCCATTAAGACCACAATACAACATCTTGGAACACCTTCAAAATATGCCAACTCAAATTTCCATTTTAGATCTCTTACACACGCGCCCACTTTATCAAGAGATCCTTGACAATGCTCTCCACGAGTGATGCATCCCTACAAACATCAATGTCACCGAGTTCTACAACTTGGTCGGTCACCTATCTGCATCATGTGCTCTGTCCTTCAAAACTTCTAACATCCTAGCTATTGAGCCCGATCATATACTTCCACTTTGCATAGCTATCATGGTTTTTAACTTTGCAATCAAATAGGTCATGATAGATAATGGATCGACTCGAAATCTATGTACTTGAAAATTCATCAAATAGGTAGGATACACTGAGGCAGATATCCTCAATGAGGTCATCACCATCAAAGCATATGACAACTTAGAGTGCACCACTGAAGGAACCATCCTACTACCTCTCAGAGTTGGCCTAGCCACTCAAGAAACAATTTTTCACGTAGTTGATCTTAACCTTCCATACAACATTCTCTTTGGTTGACCATGGATTCATGCCATGAAGGCTATTCCATCCACGTATCATCAGTGCATCAAGTTTTCACATAATGGCACTAAGATAACCTTCCATGTAGATCCTAAACCCTTGGCTTTCTTCAATGCAATGGAAGCTTCATACACCAACCATTGTCCTGAAATTGAGATTGGCAACACCATGGCTAGCTCCTCTAGCACCTACCACGATCTGGATACCATTTTAGCCTCCACCCTTTCCATGGTTAAGATCAACTACCAAGGTTGTGGAGAATACAATCTCTTAGGTGCTTTTGTTGTTAGGGATTTACCACTTGATCCTCATACTCAAGGGTGCCCAACACACTAGGAAGGCCCCTTAGTTCAGACAACTTGGAAGCACTGCATTTATCACCAACAAGATCCTCGATGGAGAGGAAATAGCTCCCAACATTAACACCTGGTTATCTAGAGCACCACCTCCAAAAAGTGAAAAACTTCTTCAAAGTTTCAAACAGAAATACCCATGGTTGCATCGCCTTACTACAGAACAATGGGGTTATCAAGAAGGCAGTCCAGGCCATGAAGAGTCAGGCATTAGACAACCTATAGAAGCCTACAAAATGAAAAGAAGAATGGCCTAGGTTATGGACTCCCTGCAATTGGGGGCACCACAAAGAATATTCATGCCTTCATAAACATCCAAAACACTCATGTCGAGGTCGAGGATATTCCTGAGGAAGTAGAAAAGAAATCCTACGATGATATTTTCCTCGATTAACTCATTTTAGGAGCCTCTCATGTGCTCTGTGAACTCTCCATTCACCTCATAGAGTTATATAAACAACTTTATTTTTGTCTCAAACTAAGACAATTCATTCAAAAATTGTCTCAAATATTGTCTTAAAACCTCCCTTTATTTTGTAGTGTGTGCTTTGTGAACTCTCCATTCACCTCATAGACTTATCACACACATCTCAAACTCATTGATTGGGACAAACCAAGAGTTGTCTATGTTGACAAATTCTCCATAGAGCATGTGCTTCTCAGATTCATGGGGGTTGAAACACCACAGAAGAAACAATCTCCGCAGTCAGCTTATGTCTACCAATTGGATCCAAAAGGTTACTTTAGGGAGGAGGAAATCTCTAGTCACAAAATTGAATAGAAAGAAAAGCAAAAAAGAAAAGCAAAGGCATTCCCTAGTGAAAACTCTTCTAGAGCACCATTGAATGGCTCAAAAAATGAAAAGAAAATAAAGGACACATCCAATGGTGAAAACCTTGTTGAGGCACCCGAGGATGGAGATTTCATCCTATTAGAGTAAGTTATTTATTACTCTAGGTGCTTTAGCTCTCTTAGGTGCATATAATTAATATTTTATAGTAATCATAATACACAAACCTAGCTTTCTTTCCTCTAGGGTTTCATTCACCTTAAAAGGTTGAACTTTTGTATTTTGTTTTCATAACTTAGAATACATTTCTTTTGCTCTCACATTCTTGAGAACTTCTAAGCTCTGCTTTTTTCATTTTTTGGCTTTGCATGCAAGTGTTCTTGAGGATCTATGAAGTTGGATTTCTCAACTTCTACACGCTTTCATAGCTTTGCTAGGTTAGCTTCCTCCTAAGCTTCACTTAAGGGGGGGTGTTAGAGTAAGTTATTTATTACTCTAGGTGCTTTAGCTCTCTTAGGTGCATATAATTAATATTTTATATTAATTATAATGCACAAACCTAGCTTTCTTGCCTTTAGGGTTTCGTTCACCTTAAAAGGTTGAACTTTTGTATTTTGTTTTCATAACTTAAAATACATTTCTTTTGCTCTCACATTCTTGAGAACTTCCAAGCTCTGCTTTTTTCATTTTTTGGCTTCTCTTCATTGCAGGATATTTGTATGCAAGTGTTCTTGAGGATCTGTGAAGTTGGATTTCTCAACTTCTACACATCCTTCCTCCATAGGATCGCAGGCCCACATATCATCAATTTTTATAGAGGAAACCAAGCTAATCAATATCAGTCTAACAGATATACCAAAAATCACATACATTGCGGCATCTCTACCACTTGAATAAGCATAACTTCTCATCAAAGTCCTTCGTGAAAATATTGGTCACTTTGCATGGTCTTATCAAGACATGCTAGGATTGGACCCCAGGTTAGTGGTACACCATTTGGCCGTGGATCCAAAGGCTAAGCCTATCAACTAAAAACTCCATAAGATGCATCCCAAAGTTCTTGTATTGGTTAAAGCGGAGCTAGAAAAACTACTAGATGTGAAGATCATTCACTCGATTGACTATACAAAATTGATCTCCAATATGGTACCTGTCAAAAGCCTTTTGGTGATATTAAGATTCGCACAAACTTCAGAGATCTCAACAAAGCTTACCCAAAGGATGACTTACTATTGCCAAACATAAACATGATTGTTGACCTCACCACTGGCCATGAGCTCTTATCACTCATGGATGGTTTCTCAGGATATAATCAAATTCAAATATCAAAAGAAAATCAACATAAGACAACATTTACCACCCCTTGGGGGACATTTTGTTATAACATGATGTCATTCAAATTAAAGAGTGTCAGGACAACCTATCAACAAGCCATGACGGTCATCTTCCATGACCCAATCCTCAAAACTCTTGAGGATTATGTGGATGATATTCTAGTCAAGTATCTTAATGCGCTTGATCACTTATCTCATCTTGAGGAAGTGTTTGATTGATTGACTAAGTACTATCTCATGCTCAACTCCAGGAAATGTGTCTTTGGTGTCACATCTTGAAAGCTCCTTGGGTTCATTTTATTACAGTGTGGTATTGAGATTGATCCTAAAAATTTCAAGACCATCATGGATATAGCTCCTCCTAAGACACTTAGACAACTTCACTCCCTGCAAGGGAAACTACAATCAGTCAGAAGATTCATCTCCTAGCTAGCTAATAAGTGTCAATCATTTACACATTTTCTCAAAAAGAATCAAAACTTTAGGTGGGATCCTATTTTCCAACATAACTTTAAACTAATCAAGCAATACTTGGTTGATTCACCTATCTTGGTTCCGCCAGTTGTGGGACAACCACTCATATTATACATCACAGCTACCCCAACAACACTAGGTGCTCTTCTAGCACAACTTGATGACAAAGGAAAAGAGAGGGCTATTTACTACATTAGTCATACTCTAATCAGGTACAAGCTCAATTACACCCCAATGGAAAAGGCTTGCTTAGCTATGGTCTTTGCCACTCAAAAGCTTCATCATTATATGTTAAGCTATACTGTGCAACTAATATCCAATATTGATCCATTAAAATATATATTGTCACATACCATACTCATAGGGTGTCTGACCAAGTGGGTCACGCTTCTTAGCAAATTTGACATCCAATATGTCAATAGAAAAGCTATGAAAGGTCACGCTATAGCAAATAATTTGGCCAATGTGCCTTTGGTTTTTTATCACCCTCTCATTGTGGAGTTTCCAAATGAACACCTCTACCTAATAGAGGAACAACCATCCTGGGAATTATATTTGTAAAGATAAGTACTTCATTAAACCAAAACCAATAGCATCTCAATATCATCACAATAAAGGTACAACCACATGATTCAACAAATTGTAACTAGACCTAAATAGCTCATCTTCAATAGTTTATGACTTTGATTTATTTTCATCAAAATATCAATGCTTTGAAAATTCTACTTCTGCACTGGCACACCCAAAAGAATATATCTCCACATACACTCACTCAAATAGTTTATGAGTTATGTAGTTAATTTTATATTGGCATATTATTCCTTCAAATGGTTTTGTTAGCATGAATGTTGATAATACTACTTTGAGGGTGTATCCTGAGCATTGGAGCACATTGACATGTTGTATTCATGACGATGTTTCTCACTAATGACAACATAGTATGGTTTCTGTAGAGACTGGAAGAATAGAAGTCAGGGATCTTATGTTGTGCAGTAACCGAGTAAGGGTTAAGTGATGCACAATTAAGAACATGTTCTTAAGAGTGTCTTGATGATGTGGTTATGAGGATGAAGTTATATTCAAATATGTATAGTAGTTGTGTTTGGTTTACTGTGAGCAATGTAGAAATAGTGCATTTGTTTCTTAGTTTCTGATGTTTGCATTATATCTTTTAGCCAAGATATAATTAGGTGATGCATAGTCAACTAGTGACAGAGGATAGTCAGGTGATGATGTCAACGAAAGTGCAAGACTTGGAGTCGCATGTGTAAATTTTTGTATAGACTATGAGCCAACAGTGATATTGTAATTGTAATTAATTATATATCTTATTTTAATTAATTGGGAAAGCATTAAGGCTGACTCAAGGAATTATTATGAATGTATGGTATAAAGGAAAGATGCTTTCCTTGATTTTAAAGAGTGGTGAAGTGTATCAAGTATCTATTGTGCATTGAATTTGCGAAGTGCAAAAAGGAGCAAAGTGTTGATTGAATGCATGTAAGCAATCCAAGGGATTATTGGATGCACAATTTGTGATCTGATTACAAGATTAGAAGGAGCAGAAGTCTAGTTGACAAGATAGAGATAGAGCAAGGAAGTACAATTTAGTTATATTATTCTAAAAGGAATAATACAAAAATCATTTGGACAGTGGGTTCATTGGTCTTAACCTTGAAGCTATTTGGACAGTAGATCCAACTATCTTCCACAACTCCTAACAAGGTTGGCAAAACTCCCAACATGGTTGGATGTCCTAACAGGGATTCAAAATCTCCTAATAGGGACTCATATCTACTGAATATTGTAACAAACTCTTAACAGTGTCTATCCTCTAACAAGGAATATTTATATTTGTACATCATCTTGTGGGTACCATCCCCACTAGGGTTTTCCCTAGTTAACATAATTGGTGTCATTGTGTATGGGTATCTTGTTACGGCTTCAGTTTACATTACTCTTGTTTAAAGTTATTATTTGTGATATTAGTTGGATAACTGATTCACACCCCCCCCCGCCCCCCCCATTATGTCAGTGGACTATATATTCCAACAATTGGTATCAGAGCATCAAGTCCTTGAAGGATAAGCTTAACATCTTTGGGAGATCGAAGGAGAATCTTTTCAGAAAGGATAGACCTAGATTTGATGGGGTCAACTATGAAATTTGGAAGGAGAAGATGAACACTCATATGTTGTGCATGAGTCCTGGATATTGGATCTTGACAAAGGAAAAGAAGAAAACGTTGAAGAATCAAAGCTAGAAGATTGTAGTGAGGAAGAAAGAGATTTATTCATGTGTAACATGAGAGAAAGAGAATCTCTAATATCAACCCTTCCAGACAGTGAATACAATTAGGTAAAGTCACTTGAAACATCTCATGAAATTTGGAAAGCATTAGAATTTACTTTTGAAGGTGATGATCATGCTAAAAGAATGAGGTTACAAAGTTGGATATGTGCATATCAAGATACTAAGATGATGGAAGATGAATCTATAAAAAGTTATATTGACAAAATATCATAAATGGTTGCACGAATTCAATCTCATGGTGGAACCAAACATGATGATGAAGTCATATGGAAGATTTTGAAAAGTTTGACAACACCATTCAAGCCTATAGCTTAGATGATACAACTAGTGATGCCCTGCACTAAGGATTTTGCCAAGGAAACTTGTCTTGGTAGATTGGAATTAATAGAAGTAAATTTGAGATAGTCTGGTGAACTTGCAAGAGTCAAAAAAACCTTTAGTGCCCTAAACATTCAACCTAATTTGACAAGGAGTGCAAGCACCTATGGAGATTTTTCTAGAAACAATAGAGCTGATGAGGAAAAGAAGATTGAGAAAGGAATAACCCTTCTGGTGAGAAGAGAAAAAGATGGTAAGAAAATATTTAAATGTTGGACTTGTAATGAATTTGGTCATTATGCATCTAAATGTCTTAAAATAGAAAAGAAGTATAAAGGAAGGTTTAACCCTAGAAGAGGTGGAGATATAAATCATTTGTATGCAAATGAAGATGAAGAATCTAATGAGAAAGGTCAAAGTGAAAGTGATGATGAATTAGGATTTGTGGCTATCAAGGAAGACTATCTTGATAGAGAAATTAGACGAGAGAGAGCTCTAGTTACCCAAGTGGAAAATAAATCCAATTGGATAATTGACAATGGTTTTTCACATCACATGACTAGTGATATGAATAAATTTGTTAAGTTCAAGATTCATGATGGAGGAATTGTTAGAGTTGGTAACAATGCTACTTGTCATATTATAGGGGTTGGATCCATTGCTCTTGATGGTAAAACTAGCACTAACAATATCAATTTTGTTGATGGATTAAAGCATAACTTATTGAGTGTTGGACAGTTAGTGGACAAAGGTTATCATTTGTAGTTTACTAAGAAGAGCTGCACTATCAAAGACAGAGATGGTAAGATGATTGGAATTGGCACTACATCTAGAGTTAATGTATTTCAATTGAATCCTACTGAGATGACATCTTTGGTAGATAAAGTTGATAACTTTTGGTTATGGTATATAAGGTTTTGTCATATAAAATTTGATAATATTGTGAAGGTTAGTAGTACATTTGTAGCAAGAGATCTACCTAAGATTATTAAGCCTACTAATGTTGTATGAGAGGAATATATTTTGGCTAAGCAGAGGAATGTGTATTTTCCTAGAAAGAAGTTCACTACCACATAGAAATTGGATATTGTTCACACAAATCTGAGTTGTCCTGCAAGAACCAAAGGAATATATGGTGAAAGGTATTGATGATTTCACTAGAATGATGTGGGTAGTATTTCTTAAAGATAAATCAAAATCTTTTGAGAAGTTCAAGATATTTAAGAATATATTTGAGAATGAATCTGGCGTTAAGATTAAATGTTTGAGATCAAACATAGGAGGAGAATTTATCTCTAAAGAATTTAACATATTATGTGAAGAAAGTGGAATCAAAAGACAACTATCTACACCTGGAACACTTGAGCAGAATGGGATTGCTGAGAGAAGAAATAAGTCTTTAGTAGAGGTAGTTAGAGTGGTGTTATTTGAGAATGATATTTCTGAGACATTCTGGAGAGAAGCAATAAACACAATAGTATATACTCTGAATAGAGTACATATTAGAAAAGGTATGGACAAGACACCTTATGTGATATGGTTTGGACATTCATCATGTATCAAATATTTTAGAATATTTGGAAGAAAATTTTATATTAAGAGATAATGACATTGGTAAGTTTGATCCAAGAAGTGATTAAGGTTTGTTTCTTGGCTACTCTTTGAAAAGTAAGGCTCATAGATGCTTTAACAATAGAACTAAGAAAATAGTTGAGTGCGCAAATATAAGGATTGATGAGAAGTTTGGAACCAAATCTAAAAGATAATAGATTATAATTTAGGTGAAGAAGTGGATAACTCTGAAATTGTTAGACAGAATGGTGAAGTATTCCTTAAGAATAACAATGACTTGCAGAATGATGTGCAAATTGTTTAACAAGGAGAAGAGTAGAGATTTGAACCTAGAGAAGAGATAAGAGTTGAGATGTCAACTCCTACCCCTAACAAAAATCTGATAAGGAATCACCCTCTTGAGAAAATAATTGGAAGTAAAGATAAAGGAGTAATGACAAGGAAGAAAGTAAATGAGGAGTTATATTTGATATCTCAAGTTGAACTAAATTGTGCAGATGAAATAGTCAAGGATGATTATTGGATCCAAGTAATCAAGGAAGAATTGGATTGGATAGTAAAGAATGACACATGGGAATTAGTTCCTAGATCAAAGGACAAGAATGTGATAGTAAATTGAATGGGTTTTCAGAAATAAGATGAATGAGCAAGGAGAAGTTGTGGAAAACAAGGCTAGACTTATTTGTAAAGGTTATTCACAACAAGAAGGCATTGATTATTAGGAAACATATGCACCTATAGCAAGAATGGAAGCTGTAAGGATGTTCCTATCTTATGCAACAAACAAAAAATTAAAGGTTTATCAGATGGATGTTAAGTCTACATTTTTAAATGGAGAGCTAGAAGAAGAATTATATATTGAGCAACCTTATATATTGTGTAGAATAATGATGGCATATTCATCTCACAAACTAAGTACCTGAAAGATTTATTGAAAAGGTTTGGTTTGGAAAGTTGTAAACCTGTTGGTATTGTTGGAACAATTGATTAATTATGTATTGTCTTTTATGTTACACAAAATTTCATATCATTGCAAGTTGTATATGCCGAGCTCACTTGGGCATTAAAGACAATTTTCTCTATCTACCAAGCATTCCAGAGTTTGCTTAGTTCAAAAGACAATATCTACTAAGTTCACTAAAGAGTTAAAGGAAAGTTTGTGAAAGTTGAGTGTTAACTGAGCTCACTTGGTTAATAAAGGAAATGTTGAATGGAACTAGTGTTAATCGAGCTCATTCGGCTGCTAGAGGAACTTTGTGAATATGCAGTGTTGACTGAGTTCACTTGGATAACATAGGAAAATTATTTCTGAGTTAGTGTCTATTGAGTAGGGTTGACTAACAAAGGATTTTCTTGTTTTGGGATATTAAGTTTAATTGAATTGTCTGTTGGTTCTAGCCGACTTAGGAGATGAATATTAATTATTCTAAGTTATATTCTAACCCACTTGACAATATGAAAGATATAAATATAAGGTCAAGTTGAGAATTAGAAATATGAATGCATGGAAGATAATTGAAGATTTAATGATACTAAGAGGAAGCAAATCAGAAGGATAAGAAAAATATTCTTGTGAAGCTAAAAAGATACATTTGGTCAAGAATGATCAAGTATACAAGCCAAAATTGAGATCTGTAATAAGCAATTCAGTTGCATCTAAAATCAGGTCATCTCATTGTTACTCTCTAAACATTGTAGCAGTGATCAAAATCTCTTAACAGAGTTGGCCTAATAGCTATTTGTAAATCCTCTAACAAGGTGGCATTTCTATTGAATTGTCCAAAGACCTCTAACAAGTCCACTCTTAACAAGGTGATTAAATCCACTAACAGGGTCACACCTAACAGTCTATTTTGTAACCTTTAATAGGGTTGGCTCCTAATATGGCTCACTTCAAAAGAGTAAAAATTAGTAAGTAGTTGCAATTGGTGGTTTTTCCCAAATTGGTTTCCATGTTAAATCTTGGAGTCAAACATGTTCATGCTACTTCTCTAATTTGTTTGCAACTAAGTTAAAGTAATAGTAAATCTTAGATAACATCTTAAGGTTTTCATGTTAAGTATTTGCCGAGCATTTTTAGTGTTTACCGAGTTACAACATTTTTTTGTGTGTTTGTTGAGCATCAACAGAGTTCGGTTTTCAATGTTTATTTTGTACTGACATCTAAGGGATCTGGGATTTATTTTAGTGGTAACTAATTCATCCCTCCCCTCTCAGTTACTCCTCTTATATTTCCAACAATTAGTATAAGAGCTTTTGGTGCTTGTAGAGAAGGTTTCAAGGACCTAAGCTAAAGATCAAGATGTATTATAGAAGAGAAATTCCTAAGTTGAACTGAGACAATTTTGCAGCATGGCAAGGAGTTATGAGGTTACATTTGGCAACTATCAGTGATTCAGGTTGTAAGTATCTTGATATTGAATAGAAGACTCCTACTAGAACATTATTAGTTGAAGATATTGGTGAAAAGAAAAATCATAACATCATGATGATTGACATTGCTTCTACTCTTAATTATGTTGAATTTGATGAAGTCAAAAGCTATACTACAGCTTATGATATGTGGAATAGATTGAAAGATATCTACGGAGGAGATGACAATGTAAGAAGAGCTAAAACTGAAAGTCTCAGAGGATAATTTGATTAGATGAAGATGAAAACATTGCAAAATATGTTGAGATAATTAAAGAAAGTGTGAGTGCAATCAAAGCATTTGGAGGAGACATTAAGGAAAAAACAATTGTGAGCAAGGTACTTCGAACCCTTCTTCCTATCTATGCAATTAGAGTGTCTACTATTCAAGAAATGAGATGTGATCCAAATAAAAAATTATCTTTAGATGCTCTAGCTTGAAGATCAATAGCTTTTGAGTTGAATAACTATGACAACTATGTTCCTAGTTCCAAAAGTATTGAGTCTGTATTTGAAGCCAAACTTTCACTCAAGAAAAGAGGTAAGAAATCAAAAGCCAATCAATCAGGAAGTGAAGAAGAAGGAGAAGAAAGTTCAGATAGTAATCTTGAAGTTGTTGAAGCCCTACTTGCAAGGAAATATTCCAAAGGTAGAGGAAAGTACAAAGGTAAGATTCCTCTAAACTTCTTTTCTTGTGAAGAAGTTGGTCACATTGCTACAAGGTGCCCAAATAGAGAAAACAAGGATGAAAATAAAAGTAATAAGTACAAAGGCAAGAAGGAATTCAAAAACTACAAGGACTACAAGGAAAAAGGTAAGAAATCTTGTTTTATGGCGCTAAAGATTCTAATAAAAGTGAAGATGAAATGGCATATATTGTTGTAAAAGATGAATATGATGATGAAGGAGATAAGATGACACTTATCTCTCATGTTAGCAAAAATGATACATGGATTATTAATAGTGGCTACTCACATCATATGACTAGAGACAAAACAAAGCTTGAGCACATGGAATATTATGATGGTGTTAGTGTGAGATTTGGAAACAATGAACCTTGTTGCATAAAAGGAAAAGGATGTATCTCATTAACCAATGAACTTAGATGTTACAATACTTATTGGGTTGAAGTATTAAAGCATAATCTACTAAGTGTGGCACAACTAAATAACATTGGATTCAAGGTAGAATTTATGAATGAGAAGGCCAAATTGTTGGATGGAAAAGGATATCTGGTTGGATCTGGCAAACAACTAAAAGGTAACCTATTCTATCTAGATCTCAGTAAAAGTTCATGTTTTACTGCTCAAGTAGAAGAAAGCTTGTTATAAAACAAAAGATTATGTCATGTGAACTTTGATAATTTGGTTAAAATAAACAAAAACATAAGAGTAAGAGATATTTCTAGCTTGAGGAAACTTGATATGGGTCCACACAAAAATTGTCAAACCGGTAAGATGGGAAAGACTAGTTTCAAAAGTAAGAACTATCATTCTAAAGAAGTCTTAGAACTTGTTCATACAAACTTATGTGGACCTATTGGAATAGAGAGTTACAATATAGACAAGTTTTTAATTCTTTTTGTTGATGACTATTCTAGAATGATGACTGGAATCTATCTAAAAGAAAAATTTGAAGCTTTTAAAAAATTCAAGTGGTATTTGACACGAGTAGAAAAATAAACTGAAAAGAAGCTAGAATTTTTGAGATAAAAAAGAAGTGGTGAATTCACCTCCAATGAATTCTACATTGAAAAAGGAATTAAAAGACAAGTATCGACCCTTGGTACTCCTCAGCAAAATGGTATAGCTAAGAGAAGGAATAGATCCATCATGGATTGTGTAAGAACACTAATGATAGAAAAGAATATTGCAATCAAATGTTGGAAGGAAGCTATCAGCACTGCAGTGCATACCTTGAATAGAGTACAGTTGAAGAAAGACTTAAATCAACCTCCTTATGAACTATGGTATGGCTACAAACCTAATGTAAGTTACTTGAAAGTATTTGGCAACAAATGTTATATCTTGAAAGAATCTAGGAAAGGTAAATTTGATGTTAAAGGTGATGAAGGCATATTCTTAGGATACTCCTAAAGAAGTAAGGCATATAAATGTTTAAATTTATCTACTCATAAAATCATAGAAAGTGCACATGTGAGAATTGATGAGTTTGCAAAAAAGAGTGAAGAAGAAAGAAACAAAGAACTTGAGGATTACAGAAGATTCATTTACTATGAACCTGATACTCTACTAAATCTATCTGGAAGAAAGGATGCCTCACCTACATTTGTAATACTTAGAAGAATGGCTGAAATAAGGAGAAACTTCATTGTGAATGTTAAAGCCCTAGACTCTGCAAGCTCTCCCTCAATAGAAAAGAAATCACCTTATCTTTTGAATGAGAATTTGTATTCGTGTGTTTTTATAGCTGAGTGAAAGGACTTTGTTTAGAATACGGAGGGAAAGTTTCTTCTTACATGAGGAATTTAGAAATGACATGAAATTTAACATTGCATTCAGTGTTCATCCGTTTTCAAATTGGTACGCTAGTTGGTGTGTGATCTAACCTGTTTGTAGAGGTTTATGTACAACTTCCTTTTGAGAAGATGAAGTGGAGAGAGATGGAAACTTGCAAATTCCATTTAAGTTTTTGAAGAGGGTTGTTCATGAATTAATTGACTTAAATATTGCTCATTAATTGATTTATTAACATAGAACTATTGAAATGTACCTTTTTAGGGGGCAGGGGGAACAAATATTTTAAAATTGTAATGATGAAAATTTGATTCTAGCAATAGAAAATTCTCAGCTTAAATAAATATTTAGGTGTGCCAAAACTAGAAGGCTAAGGTCAATATTTGCTAAACTAATTTATTTTTCTAAAGTTCATTTACTTAGATTTAAAATCACATTTTAAAAGTAGTTTAAGATTAGGTATTGCTATTGTTATCAAAAATATTTTTACAGATTGTACAATTCATTGCTACATTATTAGATAGATATATGAAATCATCAATTTAGAATATCATAAGTTACTTAAGTCATCAAGTTACAAGTTTCATAGTGTAAACTTGATAATTTACACAAGAAGTTAAAAACAAGTTTAGTTTCGAAATGAGAGTAAAATTAAAATGCAAAAACCTTCTTTCTCCCTATACTAAAACATGTTCTCTCTATGTAGTAAAACCTTATCTCTTCATGTAGTAAAACCTTCTCTCACTACAAACTCCTTCACTCTCTGTGTACTAAAACCTTCTCTCTCTAAGTACTCATCTCTCTCCATGTACTAAAACCTTCTTCTCTACGTACTCCTCTCTCACCATGTACTCATATCATCTCTCTCTATGTACTAAAACCTTTCTCTCTTTATGTACTAAAGGTTTTCTCTCTCCCCGAATCTTAAGTTTTTGCCCTAATCCTAACTCAAAACCAATGATTGACACACTATTTTTGACATACGTTCAAGCTACATCAACATAGATCGATTCCATGAAATATTAATGGTAAAGTCATAGAAGATGTGTTTTGTTGTGCATGTATATATGACATAGAGTAAGGGAAAGTATACAAAAGATTATATTTTGAAGGGAACGAGAGTTTGCAGCAGGTATTCAGGATGAGAAATTTGGAACCAAGCTATCATGCCATGAAATGCCTAATATCTATTGGAGTTTCTGTTTTCTTGTTCAATTGAAGGCAATTGGCAGATGTGAAAGTTGTCTTCATAGTTACAGATTGTCATCTTGAATCAAAATTTTAGTTCTCTCCATGTCGAGTCAAGAAAACTTCTCATGAGATGTTCACTACTTGATAGTCTTGAAAGAGATGCAGAACTTCGCACTTGAAATATGTTGTGGCCTCACAATCCACACCCCATTTAAAGTCACAAAATGGGGACCCCCTAGTTTCAAAATTCCTTGAGGCATCTAGTCCAAAGCCTCAATTATTTTGGACCCTCCCCTAGGTCTAGGTCAACCCCCAATCTCTGATTAGGAAGAGTCAAACAGTCAAACATAGGTAAAAAAATTAAGTTTACGACTTTATTGTGCTTAAAGTGTGCACATGTGCACTTGCGCACATGCACATGAGTGCCAAGTACGCACATGGACACCTCACCCCTGCTCTAGTGATGTGCATGTGTGCACCTTTAGAGGTGTTCACCTCTACATGGAGGTGCACACTCTGGTCCTGTTAGAATAGGTGTTCACCTCTGCATGGAGGTGCACACTCTGGTCCTATTAGAATATATAGTTCCTTGATATAACTGAGAGGGGAGGGGGGTGAATCAATTATACAACTATTATCACATTCATTTACTTTAACCAATCTTAACCATATGAGTAATGTTAACTAAAACCATAACAAGATACTCATATACAATTAACATCAGATATGTTAACTAGGGAAACCCTTGATTAGAGGGAAAACCTTAGTGGGGATGGTATCCACAAGATGATGTACTAATCTAAATATTCCTTTTTAGAGGATAGACCCTATTAGGAGTCTGTTACAACATTCAATACTTATGAGTCCCTGTTAGGAGACTTTGAATCCCTATTAGGAGATTCCAACCCTATTAGGAGTTGTGGAAGACAACTAGACCCACTACCCAAACAACTTTAAGGTTAAGATCAAAGAACCCATTGTCCAAATGATCTACATGTATTATTCCTTACAGAATAATAGAACTAAAATGTACTTCCTTCTTCTATCCCTGTCCTCTCATCCAAACTACTACTCCTTCAGATTTTGTAACTAGATCATACTACACATCCAATGATCCCTTGGTTTGCTTACACGCATTCAACAAGCATTCTATTCCTTCTTACACTGTGCACTAATACTTTACATTCTTCTTGATCCTCTAAATCAAGAATACTTCATGAGCAAGGAAAACAACTTTTCTTTATACCATATCTTCATAATAATTCCCTAAGTTAGCCTTGAGGCTTTCCCAATTAATTAAATAAGATAGTTAATTAATTCACAATTACAATAGCACTATTGGCTCACAGTCTATACAAACTTCACACATGTGAAACCACGTCTTGCACACATGTTGCTGTCACCACATAATTGACCTCCATCACTGTGTAATTGTGCACCTCTTCATTACATCTTAGATGAAAGATAGTGATAGATTATTACAACTCTATTTTCTAATGCTTTGTTTCTATACTGCTTCCAATAAATCAAGTGTAACTTCCGTACACCATTGAATCAGACTTACTCCTCTTAACCATGTCATTAGGACAACCTCAAGAACATGTCATCCATTGTACATCATCTAAAGCATCCTTGTCTTCTATGCATACTAAAATTATTGACTACTATTCATCCAGTCTTAACTGAATTACTGCTATATTGACATCAATGACAAATATAGTCATGAATGCAACATATCAATACTCTACAATGCTTAGGATACTCCCCCAATGTAGTATCATCAACATTCTGCTAACAATTTGCCCCTTTGACATTGATGGCAACATAGATGAAAAACATCTAAGTTCCAAGAATAGAAAATTTTACTCTTCAACTATCATCTTCTAAAATCCTCTTCATCAATCTAAAATCTGAAATCCTTTGGAACACCATATTGTTCTTCTTCTTTTATGATCGGTAATAGTTGTTCATAGTAAATAACTTACAATACTTTATGGTTGCATCTGCGCACTTACACTTCCTTCTACACACTTACATTTTTGATTGTGCACTTACATGAATCTTTCTAAATCTTCCTAAAGAGATAGTTCTCCCCCTTTGCCATCTCAACAAGTACTTCTCTCCCCATTGCTTATGTACATTCTCTCAATATATTTTTCATGTACATTTTCTCCCCCATTGACATCAATGTCAAAGGTATCAATCATAGTACCAATTGTTATATACTAATTGCTAATCAGCTTCTCAAATTATCAACCAGCTTGAGTTTCCAAAGATATTGTTCAATACCAATTACCAAGAGTCCTTTATGACTCAGTTGATACCAAATACTCCCCTATTCATGAAGCATCAAAATTTAGTGTAGTCTAACCATAGTGCTCTACAAGATTGGACTGATGCACTCCTTGCATCATCTACACTAAAGTAGGTAAGGGCATAACCCCTAACATACCTCTTAGGTACTCCAAAGTATCTTTAGGCAAAGGCTTTGTAAAGATATCTACAATCTGATCTTTAGTGCTTACATACTCCAACCTTATTTCTTTCTCTGTTGCCTTCTCTCTCAAAACATGATACTCTATGGATATGTTCTTTGTCTTAGAATGCAATAACAAATTCTTAGACATCCTTACTGTACTTGCATTATCACAATAAATGATAACAAGTTATGTAAACTCAATTCCAATATCCTTCAACATTTGTTTTATCCACATAACTTGATTACAGTTATTTGTTGCTGCAATATACTCTGCCTTAGCTATAGTCTAAGATATACAGTTCTATTTCTTACTCAACCAAGAAACCAATATTCCTCAAAGAAAGAATGCTTCACCACTAGTGCTCTTTCTATCATCCATACTACTTGCCTAATTTTCATCAGTATATGTGCACAAGGTGAAATCACTTGATATATCATACCAAATTTCATAATTAGGTGCACCCTTCAAATATCTAAATATACTTTTTACTACTGCATAATGATACTCTTTTGAATTAGCTTGGAACTTGCCATAGTCCCAACTAATTTTCTATACCTGGTCTATTGTGAGTCAAATATTGCAATCCTCCAATCATAGATATATACTTCTTTTGCTCAACTGTAGGTGTTTTATCTTTACTAGATAACTTGTGACCAGTTATCATGGGTGTACCAATATGTTTGCAACTTTCTAAACCAAATCTTTTCAAAAAATATTTCAAATACTTGGTTTGTGAAATAAATATCCCATCTTTGTTCTATGCAATATGCAATCCTAGGAAAAACATCATTTCTTCTATCATGCTCATTTCAAATTCATTTTTCATCTCTTCAGCAAACTTATCACTTTCTTTATCATTTCCTCCAAATATTATGTCATCCACAAATATTACAATGATAAATAAATCATCATCAATTTTTCTTAAATACAAATTACCATATGTTGTACCCTTGATTAATCCAAGCTTAGATAAATGACTGTCCAACCTTGCATACCAGGTTCTAGGTGCTTGCTTCAGACCATACAATGCTTTTTTTAGTTTGCATACAAAATCTTTATCTTCTATTAGAGGGAATCCATCAAGTTGCTCAATGTAGACTTCTTCTTCAAGTTCTCCATTCAAAAAAGCTGACTTGACATCCATCTAATAAACCTTGAAATTCTTGCTTGCTGCATAAGCCAAGAACATCCTTACCACTTCCATTTTTGCCATAGGTCCATATGTCTCTTCATAATTTATGCCTTCTTGCTGAAGTAACCTTTGCAAACACGTCTAGCCTTGTTTCTCACAACTTCTCTTTGCTCATTCATCTTATTTCTGAATACCCACTTGATTCCTATAACATTTTAGTCTTTAGGTCTAGGAACTAATTCCCATGTCTCATTCTTCACAATTTGATCTAGTTCTTCTTTCATTGCTTGCATCTAGTGATCCTCCTTACATGCCTCATCTGTGCTCTTCAATTCCACTTGAGAAATTAGACATAATTCCTCATTCACTATGTTCCTTGTCATCACAGCTTTATCCTTGCTCCCAATTATCCGCTTTGGAGGGTGATTCTTTGTCATGTTTATACTGGAAGTAGGAGTTGACATCTCTACTCTTATCTCTTCTCTATGTTTAGATCTTTTTTTCCTCTATGCTCAACAAACACATCATTATGCAAGTCATTGTTAGTCTCAAAAAGAACTTTTCCATTCTATCTAACAATTCCAGAGTTATCCTCTTCTTCACAATCATCAATAATAGTTACCAAGGCCATCTCTTCTA
Source organism: Cupressus sempervirens (assembly GCA_028749045.1). NCBI lineage: Eukaryota > Viridiplantae > Streptophyta > Pinopsida > Cupressales > Cupressaceae > Cupressus > Cupressus sempervirens. The sequence continues at coordinate 486,894,388 of CM053789.1, forward strand.
ATAATTCCTCTTTCAATTCACTCTTATCATCATAATCATTCAAGAATCTTTCCATACTTTCTTTAAACTCTTCATCTTCATTAGAAAGCGAACTCTTTCTAGATTTTCTTAATCTCATATGGCATGTAGATGAAAAATGACCAAACTCATTAGATGTCTAACAAGCAAAAATTCCCATACCTTCTTTCTCTCTATTCATAAGTAGACCAATACCTTCCTTGATCTTCATGTCTTCTTTGGATTTGGATCTATCTTTGCCTGTGCTTCTATCCAAAAACTTAATGCTTAATTTTGTACACAATTCTGATATTTCACCAAAAAGCTCCATCTTTTGGGTGTCAAAATTTCCTCCATCTGATTCATGACTATCCTTTTTGAAATAACTCACCACTGATCTCCCAATGTTGTTAAGCCTTATCTTCAAGGACCTAATGCTCTGATACCAATTTTTAGAATATAGAGTCCACTAATATAACTTGGGGGAGGGTGGTGAATCATTTATACAACTATTATCATAATCATTTACTTAAAAAAATATTTAACCATATGAGAAATGTTAATTGAAACCAAAACAAGATACTCATACATAATTAACACTAGATATGTTAACTAGGAAAACCCTTGATAAGAGGGAAAACCTCGATGGGGATGGTACCTACAAGATGATGTACTAATATAAATATTGCTTATTAGAGGATAGACCTTGTTAGGAGTTTGTTACAACATGCATTACATATGAGTCCCTATTAGGAGACTTTGAATCCCTGTTAGAAGATTCCATCCATGTTAGGAGTTGTCCCAACCCTATTAGGAGTTGTCGAAGATAGTTGAAGCCACTTCCAAAACAACTTCAAGGTTAAGATCAAAGAACCCAATGTCCAAATGATCTTTGTATTATTCCTTGACAAATAATAGAACTGAAATGTAATTCCTTCCTCTATCTCTATCCTGTCAACTAGACCTTTTCTCCTTCATATCTTGTAACTAGGTCTTATATAGTGCATCCAGTGATCCCTTCGATCACTTACATGCATTCAACAAGCATTTTGCTCCTCACACTGCACACTAATACTTCACATTCCACTTGATCCTCTAAATCAAGACTACTTCATAAGAAAGGAAAAAAACTTTCCTTTATACCATATCTTCATAATAATTCCTTGAGTCAGCCTTGAGGCTTTCCTAATTAAATAAAATAAGATAGTTAATTAATTCACAATTACAATAGCACTGTTAGCTCATAGTCTATACAAAACTTCACATGTGTGAAACTACATATTGCACACACATTGGTGTCACCACACAATTAACCTCTATCACTATGTAACTGCACATCTCTTCATTACATCTCAGATGAAAGATAGTGATAGATCATCACAACTTTATTTTCCAATGCTTTGTTTCTATACTGCTTTCAGTAAATCAAGTGTAACGTTTGTACACCATCGAATCAAACTTAGTCCTCTTAACCATGTCATTAGGACAACCTTAGGAATATGTTATCCACTACACATCATTTAAATGTCCTTAGCTTCTATGCATACTAAGATTACTAACTGCTATTCTTCCAGTCTTATCAAAATTATTGCTATGTTGACATCAATAAAAATACAATCATGAATGCAAAATATCAATATTCTACAATTCATAGGATACTCCCCCAATGTAGTATCATCAGCATTCATGCTAATAGGTCCCCCTAAAGGTGCGCATGTGCACAAGTGCACAATTTGAAGATTTGGTGGATGAATTGTCTCTAGAAGGTTCCTAGGTGCGTAAGGTGTGTGAGCATGCATTATAATTTTGAGATATGCATAAGTTGAAGGACTCTAGAAGGTGCACTTTTGGTCAAGGTGCACTTTTAGAAGGTGCACAAGGTGTACATTGCAATTTTGAATATGCACAAGTTGGAGGACTCTAAAAGGTGCACATGTGCGCAAGGTGTCAAGGTGTGTATGTGCAAATGTGTGGAGGTGCACAATTCTAAAAGTCTTGAAGAGGCCCAAAGTCTTAAAGATTCTAAGTTGCACAAGTGCACAATTTTACAAAGTTTTGAAGAGCAAAGTGCATAGGTGCATAAGGTGCACAAATAGGCCTAACTCATAAAAAAGATCAAAGTAAGTACACAAGAGTGATCTAAAACCCTATTTGAGCAAAAACTAGAAACTATTTTAAAAATTTATAACTTTGATTTTTTGGTGAATTAAGTACCTTACACATATTCCCTAAAGGTTTGCATGTGTGTAGGTTTGTAGGTGTGAAGATGCATAGGTGTGAAGGTGTGCATGTGCACTTTTCTTAGAGGTGTGCCAATAATTTTCAAGAAGAAGTAGTGTGCCAATAGTTAACTACTAGTTGCTATTTTAAGAGCATTCCATGCACCAGACACACATTTTGAGGACAATTCAACTCCCATAAATATTCAGAGAAGGCCAAGCTTCCATTTTTAGTGCTTTTAGTGACTCTTAGATCCTCCTGTAGCATCCTTATTCTTATCTACTTCTTCTTTCATTATTTTAAATCATGTAAAGGCTCATGCACCCATTAAATAATATAAACAAGTGTGGATACATACTTAACACTATTCAGAGAGTCAATTTGTATATAATTAGATTTATTTTATTAGTTTTTAGGATGAGTTGCATTTTAAGAACTCTCCCTCCTAACACAAAGGGAGGAGATGACTTCTTATAAATGCATGGATGTAGTATGTACTCTGGGCCATTATTTTGATGCAATAGTATATGTTATTGATGCTGTCATTCTGATCGTAGTTATTTTTGTCGGAGTGTGTTATTTTTTTGAAGGCATGTTCATGAATAATAATCAAGTCAATGTTTTTATTATGTTATTATGATTGTGCAACCTTTTATTTTTGGTGTTTGTCTCATGTTAACAAATTTTGTTGATGTATCAAGTTGGAGTAAAGATCACCTATTGTTCTTGCATAGCTTTTTGTCTTGCATGAGAACACTTTTTGTGGCCTTGTGATTTGATAAGTGAAACATCTTTTGGCTATTATTGAGTTCCCATCAATGATTGCATCAGTAGAATTAAGGAAGTGTTGCTCCTATTTTCATTGGTTTCCTACCCGATCTTTTTGACGATTTAACTTGTAGACATTTTGTCACCGTGGTTTATATCCTTTATGAATTTCCCTTTCAAGTTATTTTCTTTAATCTCTCATTACCTTATCTTTGTTATTTGCTTTGTTAATACTTGGTTAAAATAGGAATTTATATAGTTGCATTAATAAATTGCATTCATCATAAAATAGAAAATACCAAAAATATATATCTTTTGTGATTACTTTTCAAAATAGCAGATCAAACATCTTATTCAAAATTGGTTGGAACCAATAAAGGTCTCCTCATGAACATACACATTTATCTTCAATTGAGAAAATTCTAGTAGGTCACAAGATCACCTGGAACCTTGGAGTTGATCCTAGATTATCTTTTCAAGAGAGGCATTCAAAAGGATTCTTGTCATTAAGTATTGTGAAAAATGATAGCTCAATAGAAGTGGTGCTAGAAGGAGGGCCTGAAAACCATTTGGCTCAAAAACCCAAGATGTCGTTTGAAAATTCTATAATTTTTAGAAGTTTCAAAAAATAAGAAGTTTGAAGTCCGTGAACTATCAGAAGGTGTGCAGGTGCACTTTTGAAGGTGTGCTTTTCAAAGGTATGCTTTTCTAGAATAAACACAAGTTCCTAGAATTCAGTCACTTTTACAAGCCTCACAGTGATAAAGGGATACCAAGAACTCCACCCATTCACATTACAAATTCCATTATCATCATCCACTCTACATTCTACTTCACGCATTCCCATCATTATGAACCGTGTCTTTCTTCAATGCCCAAAGTTCACCTTTGAATCTAAATGGTCCATTACATGACTTGCCCAAAAATCTTGAAAAGTTTTTCCCAGACTTCATCTATGGAGAATCATGAACAACATAAGATCATATTAAAATTTTCAAGGAAATCTACAATCAAAACTAGATTCAATATATGGATGTGGTATGCCACCTTTTTCCATACACTTAGGGTGAAATGACATTCAATTGGTACCTCAATCTACCACAAGCATTAGTAATGGATTGGAACTCTTTTGAGAGAAAGTTTCTGGAACAATTCAACATCTATATTGATCCAGCTATCCTACATCATCAATTCATCTAATTAAGAGGGATCCCCATGAGACCATTTCACAATTTAATCATCACTTCTATAGGATGTATCAAATAATGGAGTTTTCTTACATTATACCACAAGAGGCTATCATCTAGATCTATTTGGGAATAATAGATTTTTTAACTTTTATTTTTCTAAGAAGGCTCCCACCCAGAGACATTGATAGCATTGATAAGGTTTTCAAAGAGGCTATTACATTCACAAAGCAGGTAGAAACCCACGGTGGAGGGAACTTTGTGTCTTCCTTCACTTTGAATAATATAGTTACTCCTACTCCAATACCAACAATTGCATACTCAGGGCATGAGCCCTAAAAGATTGTACTATTTGAGCAAAAGACTTCTCCACCTGCTAAACTCGAGAACACTATTGCTTGAGAGGTTAAGGCCATGAAGGAGACAATGTGTCTTTTATCAAATGAATTCATCAAAATAAAGTTGAATTCATTAAGAAACCAAGGAAATCATCCAAGACAACTTGCGTCCCAGAACAATTATTCTCAAAATTAGAGCAAAATTTTTGGCCTTTACAGTAACATCAACAATGACAATAATGGTATTGCAGGTATGAGTCCAAGTGAAAATGGATATGGGTACAATGATGTATTGGATCAGCCTCCCCAAATCATGGAGGAAAAACCTTTGTAGTTTAGTGCAATGGTGTTTGAATCATGTGATAAATTTGTAGGAGGACAAAATAATGAAGATGATCAAGAGGAGTTTATGTTTCCATTCAATGAAGAGAAAGAGCATGCAACCTCTGGGATGCATGTTTATTGTAGAAATAATATGAAGACACAAAGTTTGAAAAATAGAGAAGAGTCTCTAATGGATGATGTCTCTCTATGATTACATCCCACTCCTCCAAACATGTAGGTCTATAATACTCCAATTCGTTGTGAGGCTCCAACCAACATTACCCTGATAGTTCAAAAGGAATTACATTTGAAGGATGAGGTTTTGAAAGGTTTTATGGATAATATAACAAGAAATTTGAAGTATCTTGGAGAAGGTTAGAATCCAAACATCCTTTTACTTCCTAACTATTGTTGCCTCCACCAAAGGATTCATGTAGAGTTAGAATGTGCTAGTTGCCAAGATGCAATATCTAATGTGTTAGCATAAACATATCAGCCTATTGAAATTACTAGAAGTAATGAAATTATTTTAAGTTTAGAAATTTTGAGGAGGCAAAAAATTTTGAAGTTCCAAAACTCCATGGAGTTACAAAAATTCTCAAAGTTGAACAAAATGATGGAAATGCAGAAGATCCTGAGGTTGGTGAGATTTTTAAATCAGGAAGTCATCAAGAAGAAGATACCAATGCTTCCTATTATGATAAGATACCTCCCTCAAAACAAGACATGTCATCAGAGGAGACAAATAGAGTGCTTAATTTGGTCTCAAGCTTGACTGAGGAAATGTCTATTTGTGGGTATTCTACACATATATCAAACCATGCAATAACTGAGTCATGTAGAATCCATCCATTTGGGTTCTATTTAGAAGGAAGTTGTCCTAATTTCTTGTTAGCTTGGGAGAACATAATGGATGGAAAGTATGATTTTGCACAGGCTTCTTTGGGACACGAGGGAGGAAACACCTTGATTAATGACATTAATGAATCCTATAATTTGAAAGGAAGGCTTATGATTGAGTTTTCTAGTTCCAAGGTGCTTAAAGGTGACAATTCATGGTTTAAGGCTAATGATGGTGATGATAAGGACCATAAAAACAATGTTCTATCTTTTGGGTCTTGTTCTAATAGCTATACTACATAATCAACACTAGTTTTTCCATGTGTGTGTGGAGTTGTGTACCATGAGATAAGACCACCAGAAGGAGAAATTACAATGTGTGAGTGTAACCCTATGATGGGGGACTCGCTAGATTAGGTGATATCTTCTCATTATCCCTTTCAGTTTGATGATTTTCAATTTGAATATGATATTGAAGGTAAGATAACTTGTTTGTGGATTGATGATGGCTATAGAGAGCTACCATGACTTCTTATTTTGTATGATTTGTATCTAGAATTTGAGCCAACATTGTCTAAATTTAATTTTTCTAAGTACTAAGACAAGTTGGCTTTTTTGAGAACTATATGGGGTGTTTTATTAGTATTGCACATAATGAAAAATCTACTTATAAGTACCCCACATTCTTAAATTATTCAAGGTTTTTTATATAAATTTTTTTATTTTTTAAAAAGTTTTTAAAGTCTTTTTAGTTAGGTGTTAGTTTTCTTTGAGTCAATTCTTTTTGTTTGGGTTTCATATCTTTTTGCTTCTTTTTCAGTTTTAGTCTTTTAATCAAGGAGTCACTATGTTTTGTCAGGGTTGTTCCCAACATGTAGTCCACCCCAACTAGTCTTGACTTTAGGGAAGAGATATTCTTTGTCAAAGCATTTAGATGATTTTGTTTCTTGTACCAATTGAAAATAGGTGTTGCTTAAAGTTGTAGAGGACTTCTAGTCTTAAAATCAGAATCACAAATTGATAGCTCTCAACACTTTACAAACTTAAGAATTGATTATCTAGGTGATTTTTAAATCTAGGTTGACAGTAGCAAGGGATAATTGAAAACTTGTCGGTTTAGACAAAGAATCTCTTTAAAGAACTGCTAAGATGACTATCTGGCATGAGAGTTTCCTAAAAGTTCATCAAAAGAGAAACACAAGAGTTATCAACTAAAGTACAAGTCTTGAAAATAACACCAATACCTTGGCCACACAATCTAAGCATGGTCAGGGTAGAAAAGAAAGGAAAAAAGGATCACAAGGTTGTTACATCTAAATATTCTAGGTGATCATAAAAGGTAATCAAATATATAGGGATATGCAATCCAAGATGGCTATCCTATTCTATGAAAATGCTCCAAGCAAGAATCAAGTGGAAATATGTGAGCTCTGCAAAGAAACCTAAAGAAGATTACCAAAGACTCAAAAAAGAAAGAACTGATAACTCACCAAGAGCCCTCAAAATGACTTCTCTCATCTAGTTAGATAAGTGATTGATAAACATGTTTTATGAGGATTCCTGATGAATGGATCGATGGAGCAAACAAATTTCTCCAAGTTTCTAGATACTCATGATAGACTACACCTCAAGAAGTCAAAGGAAATGAATACACTGAGCACACATTGAGCTTGAAGATTAGAGATTCTGAAGTTCTAACTATCAAGGAACTTGAAAGATGCTTGAAGTGTTCAGAATTTAGTTGTCATTTGAAACATGTCAGAAGAATACTTGCTAATGAAAAAATGCGTTTTATCATTTCTTCTCTTTTTTTGGGGCTATTTTTTGTGGCCTTATAATGCACATCCTATTTTGAGTTGCAAAATAGGGACCCCCTAGTTCTAGAATTCCCTAAGGAATCTAGTCCAAAGCCTCAATCATTTTGGGTCCTCCTTTAGGTCTAGGTCAAACCTTAGTCTTTGATTAGGAAGGGTAAGACAATCATAAATAGGTTAAAAAATCAAGTTTAGGACTTTATTATGCTTAAGGTACACACATGTGCATGAACACCAAGTGTGCACATGCACACCTCACCCTTGCTCTTGGGATGCGCTCATGTGCAAAACTAGATTTTGAGGGGAAAAATCCATTGTCTTGTCTAATTTGACTAGTGTGGACCCAAGTTTTTGTCAGTCTAAGTCTTGTGGAGTGCTCTTTTGGGTCTTCCAACATAGGATAACTAATGTTTGCTTCTTTGTGCAAATAAAAGGCATCCTCACAAAAAATATCCATGGTATTGTATGTGCTTTTTCAAAACAGGCACCTTGGGATTTTAGATAGAAGAAGTAGAAGTTCAAAATCTATGAAAAATTTTGGCTATAAAGAGGGTATAAATGATTTTAAAAAATGGAAAAAAAAGTACACTAGAGTGCTCCTAAACCTCGTCTGAGAAAAACCCAAAAACCATTTTCAAAATTGAGAACTTTGATTTTTTGGTGAATTGAACACCTTGCCTAATTCCCTGAAGATGTGCAAGTGCGTAGGTGCAAGTGTAAAATTTGAAGATTTTGTGAATTAATTGTCTCTTGAAGATTCCCAGGTGCATAGGTGCATGTTGTAATTTTGAGATATGCATAAGTTGAAGAACTCTAGAAGGTGCACATGTGCATAGGCGTGCTTTTGATCAAGGTGCACATTTAGAAGGTGCACAAGGTGTGCATTGCAATTTTGAATATGCATAAGTTGGAGGACTCTAAAAGGTGTGCATGTGCACAAGGTGTCAAGGTGTGTATGTGTGAATATGTGGAGGTTTACAATTCTAAAAATCTTGAAGAGGCCCAAAGTCTTAAAGATGCTAAGGTGTGCAAGTATGCAATTTTATGCATTTTTGAAGAGTAAAGTGCATAGGTGCACAAGGTTTGCAAATAGGCCTAAATTATCAAAAACATCAAAGTACACAAGAGTGATCTAAAACCCCATTTGAGCAAAACCCATAAATCATTTTCAAAATTGAGAACATTGATTTTTTGGTGAATTGAGCACCTTGCACAAATTCCTTGAAGGTGTGCATGTGCATAGATGCGAAGGTGCACATGTGGATAGGCATTCTTTTCTCAAAGGTGCATTGATAGTTTTCAAGAAGAAGCAGTGCACTAACAGTTAACTACCAGTTGCTATTTTATGAGCATTCCATGCACTAGAAACACATTTTAAGGATAGTCCAACTCCTAGAAACATTTAGAAAAGGCCAACCTTCCATTTTTAGAGCTTTTCATGACTCTAAGATCCTCTTGTAGCTTCCTTCTTCTTATGTACTTCTTCTTTCATTGTTTTAAGTCATGTAAAGGCTCATGCACCCATTAATTAATATAAACAAGGGTGAAGATCTACTAAGCACCATTGAGAGAGCCAGTTTCTATATAATTAGATTTGTTTTATTAGTTTTTAGCATGAGTTGCATTTTAAGAACTCTATTTCCTAACACAAAGGGAGGAGATAATTTCTTATAAATACATGGATGTAATATATACTCTAGGTCATTATTTTGATGTAATAATATACACTATTGGTGCTCTCATTATGAGTGTAGTTATTCTTGTCAGAGTGTGTTATTTTTGTGAATGCATGTTCATGAATAATAATGGAGCCAATGGTTTTATTGTCTTATTATGATTGTGTGACCTTTTAGTTCTATTGTTTGCCTTATGTTAATGAATTTTGTTGACGTACCGAGTTGGACAAAAGATCACCTTTTATTCCTACATAGCTTCTTGTGTTGCATTAGTGCACTTGTCATGGCCTTGCAATTTGATGAGAAGTGAAACATATTTTAGTTATTATTGAGTTACCATTGATGATTGCATCAGTGGAATTTAGGAAGCATTGCTCCTATTTTCATTTGTTTCCTACCCGATATTTTCGACAATTTAACTTGCAGACATGTTGTTACCATGGTTTATGTCCTTTAGGAATTTCCCTTTCAAGTTATTTGCTTTAATCTCTCATTACCTTATCTTTGTTATTTGATTTCCTAACACTTGGTTAAAATAGGAATTCATATAGTTGCATCAATAAAGTGCATTCATTATTAAAAAAATACCAAAAATATATCTCTTTTGTGGTTACTTTTCAAAATAGTAGATCAAACATCTTATCTAAAATTGGTTGGAACCAGCAAAGGCCTCCTCGTGAACATACACATTTATCTTCAATTGAGTTTATTCCAGCAAGTCACAAGATTGGCCAAAGCCTTGGATTTGAACCTAGATTAGCTTTTCAAGAGAGGAGTTCAAAATGACAACTCAACATAATAGTATTGGAAAGGCATTTAATAGTTTGACATAATGCCTCGAGAGATTTCAATATGACAAATTAATTAGTTTTTGGTGTTAAGGAATAATACAAATTGTAAGGAACATGTGTAGTTTGACTAAATTATTATCCAAAGTAGCCTCTCCATCTTCCCTGGTATGGTTACGTCTTGCATTGAGCCTCTTTTCTCATTGGTAATGTGGAAGATCATGTCTCCTTTATGTAGTGATACACCCATCTAAAGGTAGAAAATTGAATGTCAAGGATAACCAAATTGGAACCAAATGCCTACATCAAGGGAATATAAATTGTGATCTCAAATGCATATGAAGTATTTGACAGAATTCCTTTCCAAGCATGTGATCTTTTGATATAATCCTTGCATTCTCTCTCCAACTAGCATATCCCCCTAATGGCACATTTTGAAATGATAGAATCCATGTTGTGACAAGATAGGACATAGGAATCCATGAAAGAAGGAAATAATTCAATGAAACATTATCATGCTTCATAATGGACATACATATGCAGAGGCATGTTCAAGAATGTGCAAGCCACATCTATAGCAAGTGATCACCTGGAATAGTAAATTATTGCAGGTTATATGTTAAAGTTGCTAGTATGAGATCATTACCAAGTTGACAAGCGTCATATGTTGTTGCAAATAAACCATGGGAATCACCAAGCAATGGTTTCCAATGTATGGTACACATATGTGTATATATTGGCTGGGAGGCTACAAGAGAAATGAGAGAGCACATGTTCTGTTTGATGAAATTCACCTAAAGTAATGTTCATATCCTCCTTACCTCATGCACTCATGATGTGCCACCTTGTCAATAATTGTTTTATATTTAGCACATACCACTCAACTCTACACAAGTTGTCAAGATCATGTCATTAAAAATAACTTCCATAAATATCACAATGACAATATGGAGTGATGAAGGCATATAGAACCACCATCTAGAGGGAATAATGCTTGTTTAATGTTGTGGTTTTCATTGAATCAGCTATGATAGTTTTTAAGGATGACATGTGATCTATGTTTTTCTTGGGTGGAGAAATGAGCAATTAACTTATATAATCTCGGAGAACTTCTCATCAATGGAAGTGAGTTGATGGATAGAATGCACATTAAGGAAATGAAAATATTTTTGTTTTGTGTGTAAGAGGAATTGTTAAAGTATAGATGGAGAGTTTTGGATTCATGAAGACATGACAACTATAACTTGGATGGAAAATCTATCCTCACATGAATGAGATTCATGAAATGTTCTTGCAAACATATATGCTAATTTTAGCATACATAGAAGGCATGTGAACTGTTTTACATAATACTTCAAGATGGGAGAGTACCTTAAATGGGTCAATGGGGTGTAGTAATTTATGTATGTTGAATACCTTGAATAGCTCAGAGGGAAGAGTACCTTAAATACCTTGAAATACATTCCCAATGTCCAAATCCTAACTTTTTAGGTAGTTGTGAACTCGAAAAGTTGGTTATGCTAGAGTAGATTATAAATTCATGAATAACACATGTAAATGGAACCTTTTGGATTTAGAGACAAGGGACACATATTTTTTGATAGCAAGACAATTTTTGGAAAGTGCGTACAACTATAGTTCTTATAATCAACAATTTTCTTATGTTCTTGGTGCTAAGAAATAAATGAAAGTAAATTTTGTGTTCTCTTTTCTAAAGAATCTAAATTGTTGAAGTGGTGATTCTTTGTAATGAGTATTTTCATGGTATGATGTAAATATTCATGAACCATTCAATTAACATTGTATTGATGGTATCTTTCAAACGTAGCACTTGTTTTTTTTCATTCGCAGTTTATACCTATTTTAGGGAAGCATTGAAGTTGTGTGGTACATTTTATTACAAGCTAGGATATTTGTTGTACCAATAGATTAATCTACCAATGCTTGATAAAACCACTAGAATTATAGAACACTCGAGGTGGTTAAGCCATGTCATGAATCCTGAAGGGGAATGTTGGTGATTAGTCTAACAATCCCCTCCTCAGGGTTACTCAAGGAGATTCAAACCTGTGATGAAGCTCCGATACCTTTTGTTACAAGCTAGGATTGTTGTTGCACAAGAAGACTAAATCGTTAATGCTCAATATAACCACTAGAATTATATAACATAGGAGGCAGTTAAGCTATGTCATGAATCCTGATGGGGAACATTGGTAGTTAGTCCAATACATTCATCATAAATAGTTTCCTTTTTATCTTCTAAGTTATTATCATCTTTATTTGAAAATATAAAATTATATCTTACAAGGGAGCTACCCCTCTAAACACAGAGGAAGGTCATATACCAAGGGCCTATCCAACTGTTTGAGAAATTGATTTCCCACACATTACCATTGGGACAAATCATGTACTTTCTAAGTGACAAATTTCTTTACCAACACATAGCTTACTTTATCCATCTTTATTTATCCTTTTATTACTATTGATATTTTTAATTATGAGTAACCATTTACATACCACATATTTAAAGGTGAAGAGATTATAGCAATTCTAAACTTTTAAATCACATCTCCTTGATCAAGTATTTGTGTATCCACTTTTTCTAAAATTACATGTGTGGATATTAGCTTATTTTCAATCATGCCCAAAAATTAGGCCAAAAATACACGAATAATTTTAAAAAAAAGGTAAATTCAATTAAGTTAACACATGGAAATGCAAGCCATCATTGCATACATTGCAGAAAGGTGATAATGTGGTACAACTAATTTCAAGTCACATTGTCTAGGTACATAGTTGAGTTCATGTTACATCGCATGATGATGTAGAGTTAGTATTCAATCCTACTACATGGGTTTGAAACTCTAGGTTCTAGTGCTATAGGAACACCTACGTAATCCTAGCAATATTTTAATCCTACTAATCTACATTTATAGGTAATCCTAGCAATGCTTTAATCACTTCATCTCCATTATAACCTAAATAGTTAGAAATAAATCAATACATTAATTATTCACTATTAAATCAATCATGCCACACATTTTACCTTACAACATAATCCTATACCACTTTCAAGTTGTCTACAAAAGACCCTTACAAAAACCCCTTCACCTTATAACCTTAGCAATTCAAGTTTATTACACCCATAATAAGATACATAAAAACATAATAAGACATTACTAAAATGATTCCAAAATAATTAAATTGATTTAATCCACATAATAATCTAACATTTAAAATAAAACTAAGCCAATCCATACTTCCTACCAAAACTTCTATCCCTTAGCACTATACATCTTTAATACCTCACCTAAAGACTATTACTCAATAAAACTTTATTACATTTAGTTAAATCTATAAATAAAATGAAAACTTCTAATATCAACCTAACTAAAAAAAAAATTCTACTATCCATCAACTTATTAAATTACTTTAATCTTTACAAACATAATGACAAAGTAATACTAATCTATCCTTTACATACTACTTATTTACCAACCCCTTAATAATTAAGCCCTTTGTTAATCTAACTAATCTTAACTAATATAATACTAACCTTATTATAATTTTCTAACCCACATTTGACATTTACTACCTTAATATCTATTAACTAATTCTACTTACAACCTAATAATCTACTAACCTATTCCTAACCCCATCTAAGGCCACTTGGCCACTTGCAACATTGTCCGCAAGGTCATGGGTAGCCCCCAGAGTCATGACATGCTGGCCTAGGCTTGCTAAGCACTACACAAGGTTAGGAAACAAGGGGGTATGCATGAGTCTAGGGAAAAGGCATGGGTGGCGTTTGCAAAGCAATGTTTTAAACCAATTTTTTGCAATAATATGTCTAAGTTGACTTCTCCTTTCCCAACTCCACATGCAGGCATATCTTCCTTGGTGGATGGGATGTAGGTAAGTGGAGGGTGATGTCAACATGTATGAACACATGTTTTGAGGGAAAAAAGGTTTGTGGTGGTGTTTAGGAGGTAAGGGAATAGTTGCAAAGTTAAATCCTTTCAAACCCTTTTAACTTTTCTAACTTCGTCACCATGTTAGCAATAAAGATGATGTATAGTATGCATGGCAAGGCTGACAAGGAGATTTCCAATGCATGGAAATGAATAGGGGACATTAGAAAGGGGGGTAGGCAAGTGGGCTAATTTAGGTGAGGTGACAATGTAGAAGGGGTAGCTTAGGAGTTAATAGTTACACACACACACATATGTATATATAAAAAAATATATGTATACATATGTATGTATATATACATGCATACACACACACACACACACACACACACACACACACACACACACACATATATATCTATACATATACATATATTTATACACATATACACACACATATGTATATATACATACATACATGTATATGTATATATATACACATAAATACATGTGTATATATACACATACATACATGTGTATATATACACACACACATGTATGTATGTGTATATATATACACATGTATTTATGCGTATATATATATCTATGTATGTATATATACATATGTGTGTGTATATGTGTATATATATATACACACATGTATGTATGTGTATATATATACACATGTATTTATGTGTATATATATATATATGTATGTATGTATGTATATATACGTATGTGTGTGTATATGTGTGTGTGTGTGTGTGTGTATTTGAACTAAATTCTATAAGAAATTAAGGAAGTTTATTTAGATAATATTCCTTGTTACCTTTTTGGAAATTTAAAGGTTTCCCATGTATTAGACAACATCCTACAAGTGCTCCTTTTTATCCTAGTTTTTCAATGTATTTTTTTCAGAACTTTAGAAAACAGTTTGATGGGTATTTGTCCCAACTTCGAATAGTGATATTAGAGGCATTTTCAATGTGTTTAGGAGTGTATTAATGGGGTGATAATCATGTATCAATTTAAATTTGAATATATATTGATTATTCCATTATGTCTATTTAACAATTTTGAGATGCAACTATAGAACTAAATCAATTGAACATCAATTTTTTTTTAATAACATAAGTAAATATACCCATAATATAATTTGAATTTCTTCATGAAACAACATATCTATAATATAAACCATCATCTTGTATTCAAAATTTAAATCTAGGGTTACAAGAGGTTGCATTGTTAAACAACTTGATTTCTGCATTTATGTTATTCCAAGCAATTACAAGTGATTTGAAATGAAATCTATTTTACGTCATCTCATTCTACCATCAAATTTATACATAAGGATCATAATTCTTCTTATTACAATAATATCTAGACATCATGAAATACAATCCAAAAGGTCTTACTAGAGATACAAGTTCCCTTTTCATAACAAGATTGCAAGATACAATAAATGGTCATCACAAGGAGAAGTCTCCAACAAATGACTCAAGGAACAATATTAAGGATCCAAAACTGGGTTGCTCCATCATAAGAAGCTATCTAAGAAATCTACAAAAGCACATAGAATAACCATGGAGAGCTCACTTGCCATCCTAGGCCTCAAATGGCCACCCACGAAGTTGGGAGAAACTATAATCGACTAGATGACACTCATAATCCAAACACAAGGTCATAACTCAACATACAAGTCCCATCCAAGATATGCACAAAAGGATGCATCTTGAACCCAGGAGAAGCTAATGTCAAAAATATACAGAAACATGCATCTTCCAAGGCTAGAACCTCACATGGATTCCCATTTTTTCATACTCCTTTTCTCTTCAAACAAAATCAACAAAAAATCGCATGCAATGGCCCATATATCTTTCATTTTGTCCCCCTTCTCATCATGAGAAGGGATTCTACACTGACATAAAGTCCAACTATCCCTTTCCCCCCTTACATAACCACTTCTGCCCTATCCAAGGGTGACTAATGCCAACATTCCCTTCATAGTTTTCTCAACAAAACAAGGAAAAGAACATGAAAATAAAAGCAAGTAAAAACCCACAATGCCCATCCCTCACATATAACAAGGCAAAACACATGTCCAAGCATGAAAGAGATTTACATGTGTACACTTAAGCAATGAACAAGATGAACATATCTATGGCAAGGGAGAAACCTACCTTCAAAAAGGTTATGGCAAGAATGAGTTTTGAGATGAGATTAATCCTTTCCTCCTTCCAATTCTAAAGCTTGACTTCTCTATTAATAGAGAGTAGGTAAACATCTTCAACTCTTCAAAGGGACTCTAAATAGCTTCTAAACTCACCCACCCCCCAAAAAAAAACTTGAACTTGACTCTACGCCTCCTTTGGTCTCCCCTCTTGCACCTACCGTAAAGGAAACCTCTTATCAAGAGTGTAAACTTGGGTAACCTTAGGGAGATGATGTATTTTTACAACAAAAGGAAATTGGGATATTTTAGGGGTTATAAATGTTTCTAGGACATTATAGAAGAGTGGAAAAGGTTCCTAACCCATACCCCTACCACTTGGGCACTTGGTGTACATTAAATTTGGCTTCTAGGATCAATTTATGACCTTCACAAATGACTTGAAATATTTGATGTCCAAAACCTAAGGATGTAACCTTTCCACTAAAACCTAATCAATGAGAATTAATTTAGGTCACTAACTAAATCAGTCTTAGGGTAACGGGCTACATCGCTAACCCTAGAATTGACATATTAGTACACATATGAATGTAATAAGTGTCAAGTGACACCATAAGATTTACTTTTACATAACATTTGACATGTCACAAAATATAGAATGATACACATACATTCATATTACAATACAAATTAAACACTTGAAAATGAGGTTCAAATCACTTTATTGGATTCAACCTTGGTCTTGCAGTTTGTACATAGGGTCTGCTACTGTTTCTTTGATTAATTCCATGGTTAAATTTCATGTACACTCAATATGAAATCAATAGTTCAATAAAGTTACATTTATATATATAAACCAAATTTACATAATCAAATTGATCAAAATAAATTATAACTTTCATTTTAAATAAACTTTTCCCATTTATGAAAATAGATTAACATCACTAATCTCATAATTGAATAATCATATTATATTCATCAATTCAAATTAAAATTGTTGAAATAATCATCATACAATATGCATATACCTACATCTTAATAAACATCATAATCATAGCATACTGAAGTAGCCATCACATGGCATAAAAATACTGATAAAGGTCTAATCCATTGAATATAATATCTTGAAGTATCGAATCATAATTTATCAAAAATAAGTGTATCAACTGAGCTATGATGGTTCAAGGTGAGGCCTCACATCCTTTGCCACTAGTCATAAACTTCCTCCTAGAGTTCATAAAAAAGGTATGGGTACTAAAATCTCATATGTTCTGTGTCCTCCCATGAAGCTATGACCTCATCATAATAGTCCCACTAGACCCTAACCTAGTCCATCTCTCTGCCTCATAGTGCAAGGGTTTGTTGGGCCAAAATACAAATGGGCTCTAGTGCTAGTTGCCCATCTGATTCCACCTACAAGAGATCCCAATTTATAATGTGAGACTCATCATACATATATATCATCTAAGTATAGAAACATGGAATACATCATAGAGGTGTGATGGGCTAGGTGGAAAATCTAGATGATATGCAATTATTCCTATCCTCTAAGATCTTAAATGGTCCAATGAATCGATGTGCCGACTTAGAGCTCTTTTTGAATTAGATGGGACTCTTGTGCGGTCACACTCTCAAGAAGACTCTATCTCTAACTCTATACTCCCGATCAACCATCTTCACTTCAACATACTTCTTCTACCTATCTTATGCCTCTCTAAGATGCTATCAAATCAAAACTACCTACTACTCCATCTCTTTGACTCTTTGAGGACCAATAGATATGCTATCCTTGATTTTGTCCCAACTCAAGGGTGTCTTGTAAGGTCTACCATATAAGGCATGATAAGGTGGAATACCTGTAGAGGAATGGTGCCCATGGTTATAGGAAAACTTGACAAGATGTAGGTATTCATACCAATCACATACATGCACAACATATCCTCTAAGACCTAATTCACTCTATAAATTAGACTATCGATATAAGGATGGTATGCTATACTAACATTAAGCCTAGTGCCCAATGTTTTCGATAGCTCTCTCCAAAAGGATGATGTGAAAAATGAGTCTCTATCTGAGATGATCTTATAAGGGATGCCGTGAAGTCTGACAATGTCCCACAAAAAACCCTAATCTCATACTATGGAAGTAGTATGCACATATGAGAACTAGGTGTCCTTGGTCAACGTGTCAATAATCACCATAATGGTATCATGGTGGCATGAAGACATGGGAAGACCAACAATAAAATCCATAAAAAATAGTATCCCACTTCCACTTTGGAATCTCATGAGGTTCAAGAAGCCCACTGGGATGGCAGTGCTCTACCTTCATCATCTAGCACTCAAGGCATCTTGAAACAATGCTAGCAATCTACACTCTCATTCCTGGCTAATGGTATAGTTTTCTCAAATATGCATGTGACTTCTTAACACTAGGGTGTGTTGCATAAGGTGTTCAATGAGCCTCAAGTATAATGAAGTCATGCAAATACCCAATGAAAGGTATGTATATGTATCCCCTATGATGTAGTAATCAATCAAACTCCAAGGAATACTCTTAATACTTCCCCTCTAAGGGATTCTGAGATTGCATCAATTGGAAGATCTTTGTATAAAAAGGATCCTCTAGCAAATGATGTAGGATATGCTCCCTCAAATTACTACAAGCAATCACAAATGAAATCTCATGGCACCTCCTACTCAAGGCATCTCCAACCACATTCTTCTACCCCTTGATGTAGTAAACATCAAAAATGTACTCACAAAAAAATTTCATCCACCTTCTTTGCCTAGAATTAAGGTTCATCTATGTGAATATGTACTACAAGATCTGATGGTCAAAATGAAGCTCAAATCTATAACCTAGAAGGAAGTGTTGCCACCTCACCAAAGCATGTACCACTACTGAGAGCTCTAGGCTACGAGTAGGGTAATTAAGTTCATGAGTCTTCAACTTCCTAGACTCATAGGAAATAGGTCATCCATTTTGCATAAGGATTTCCCCTATACCATCTAATGATGCACTTGTGTACACCACAAAATCCACAAAAGGATCAGGCAATACAAGGATTGATGCACTTGTGAGGGATCTCTTGAGCTGCTAGAAAGCTCTCTCACACTTCTCTGTCCACTCATACTTCTTCCCCTTTCTTTGAAGGGATGTGATCTAGTGTGCTAATCTAGAGAATCCCAAAATAAAGCATAGGTAATATCATGCTAACCCCATAAAGCTCCTCACATTAGTGACACTGGTGGGTGTTGGCCAATCCATAATGACTCGAATCTTTGATGAATCTACTGAGATCCCATCACTTGATATAACATGCCCTTGATAATGTATCTTAGGTTGGAAGAGCACACACTTTGACAAGCTAGCAAACAACTAGATCTCTTTCAACCTCTACAAAATCTATCTTAGGTGCTCTTTATTATCCTTCTCATCATGAGAATATATCAAAATATCATCTAGGAATATGACTATAGACTTAAATCCAAAAAAGTATGGAATACCCCATTCATGAGGCTCTTGAATATAGCTAGAGAATTTGTGAGGCCAAATGGTACTACAGTGAACTCATAGTGACCATATCTCATATGAAATGTAGTCTTGTAGATATCACTCTCCACAATCCTCAACTAATGATAACCCAAATTCATATCTATCTTTTTCAATACTTAGGAACCCTACAATTGATCAAAGAGATCATCGATCCTAGGAAGTGGGTATCAGTTCTTAATAGTTACTTTATTCAACTATCAATAATCAATATACAACCTAAGTGATCCATCCTTCTTCTTCATAAAGATTAGTGGTGTGCCTTAGGTTGACACACTAGGTTGAATATGCCCTTTCTCCAAGAGTTCTTCCAACTATATCTTGAGCTCACCAAGCTCATGTGTAGTCATCCTATAGGGTACTCTAGATATTGGCTTGACTCCTAGGACAAGGTCTATGTAAAAATCCACAACTCTAGGTGGAGGCATACTAGGGAGCTTTGAAGGAAATACATTTGCAAACTCTTCTAGGATAGGAAAATCATCAAGGGATGGTGCCCCCTTTGAATCTTCCTCTATGTCACTAATGGCGATAGAAAATAATTAACATCCCTTTTGTATGCACTGCCTGAGCTGCATAGCAAAAATCATACAAAGAGATATGTGTCTCTACACTCTTGAGATCACCCTAGGAATCTCATGCTTATCCACACACTCTACCGTCTTCTATCAAAAATCCATCTTTGTGTGATGGGCATAAAGCCAATCCATACCAAGGACAACATCATATGAACCTATAGGGGTAATGCATAGATTAGACATTGTGGATATGTCTCCAATCTAAATTTGACATTTCTAGACCATGGAACTAACTAACACCCTAGTTCCTGAGGCTAATTCTACCTCCCAACTGACATCTTTTCTAATTGCCACTATCCCATAATGCTCCACTATAAATGGAGATATAAAGTAATTAGTAGCTTTGAAATCAAATAAAATAGTAACCATGCTACCTTGTATCATACATGTGGCCTCGATAACTATAGCATGATGCTTAGCTTGGTATTTATCAACCACTGCAAACACTCATTGGGATCTACCCATATCACCAATTGTAGGCTTTGGAGTAGTCCCTCTCTGATTATTGGGTGATCATCCCTGTAGACACTCTCTAGATATGTGACCTATGCCACCATGAGTGTAGCATGGTCTATAGGTATAAATCTATACACCCTATGATCTGGACTATTGTGGACATCCATTCCTACTAGATCCACTATAGACACCCCTAGAGGACTATTGATTCCTTGCTAGCTATGACTATGGGGCCTATGTCCTTTGATCTTGTTTAGGACCCCGCGAATAGCATTTCTTTAGCATAGAGCCTTGATATCCCTGTGATGGTTTCTACCTAGAGTCCTGGTGTGGTTTTTTTTGTTTGAAATGTTGTCCCTTAAAGGACCATGTTGAATGATTCTGATTTCCTTTCCAAGGGGCTCTCTGTTGTCCTAATTTTTGGGTAGGGTTTCTATTCTAAGACTGATCCTAAGACTCCTATCTACCATGAGTATCCTCAGTAACTAGTGCTATCTCAACTACCTATCTAAAAGTAGTAGGAAATGCCAATCAGTCTGTGCCCTGAAGAGAGAAATTAAGGCCCATAATGAAATGATGGATCTTTCATTTTGTCCATCATGTATTCAACATAAGGAAGGAGATCAAGAAACTAGCTCTCATATTGGGCTACTATAAGGTGTCATGCCCAAACTACGAGGGCAAAAAAACATAATTTTTTTAAAAAAATTAATAATTAAAATGCTCTAAGTTCGATATGATGATGATCACAGTTAAAGTAAAGGTTCTCTACCTTTCATCTTAAATTTATAAACTTGTGGAGGAATACATCGTTAAATTTGAACTCTTGTTATTAATTTGATATCGACATTTGTTTCGTTATTACATAATTTTAGTTAATTTAAATTATTTTAATTAGAATCTAATTTTAACAAGTGGTACCCAAGTCTCGATAAAACTAACACAATTACATTTAAATATTTAGTGAAAATCTCAAACAACATAAATAAAACTACTTGCTAACTAGTACTACTCCAAATAACATTAACTAAATCTAATTAAGTCTAAATTTAATTACATAACAACTAACTAAATTTAAATATGATCTAACTACATACAAAAATAAAGTGACTAAATTTTAAATAAAACTTAACTTTAACATATACTAATCTTATCCTAAACTAACACAACTTTAAAACTTAATTAAAATTAAAACTAACTAACTAAAACTATTAACCAAAAACAAAAAGTAACTAACTAACATAACATATCATAAAATAAACTTAATACTAACCTATACTAACCTATACTAACCCCCCTCCCACATGTCACATCGACCTCCCAAACCCCTCAAACCCCTTGCATTTCCAAGCGCTGATACATGGTACAACACTCTGCCCAAGGGAATCAAGCACATACCCAACTCAAAAAAGGTGGCGCCTCAAAGCTTAGCAAGGTGGGGTGAAAAGATATAAACAATATTAATCCACTTTACATGTTCTACGAAAATTTAAGGAGGAGACAGGTGATGTCATGCCATATGATGGCAATTTGACTTTGCTCTTTTAAATTCTTCAAACTCCATACTATGAGCTGCTGCCCACACTGCAATTTCCTTAGGAAGGTAAATGTCATGAGTGACATGACATAAGCATGTGGACCCTAAGTTAAACACATGCTAAGTTTTGGCTTAACTCCCAATTACTCCAACCTGACGCCTAGGAGTATGTAGGGATGGATACAGACTAAGGGGTAAAGCATTAAGTGTTAAAGTTTATTAGGTAAGTCTTAGGATATTAAGTTAGTTTTTTTTTTTTAGTTTATACAAGCTCATGTTACCATATATGTATATTATTTTTTAATATTTTTTTATATCTAATTTTAAATTTAGGAATATCTTTAGGAATATTCTCTGTTACAAGGAGACAATTAAATCCCAAGCCCATACAAAATCCAGAGGGCTTTTGCTCTTGGGCAAACAAATTTTATTTTGTCAATTTTTTTCTAAGTATAAATTTTGAAGTGGATAGATTAACCAAGAGGGGATTTTTTTTTTTTTAAAAGTAAATCTAATAGGACTTCTTGCAAACTAAATAAACCAAGAGATTTAGTTATCCATTTAAGCCACAATGCAAGAATTGATTTAATTTTCAGTAATCACGAAATTGAATTTTCATTCATAATATGATTTTTTTTTTTCCAACATATAAAGAAGCTTGAAATTTTTGCCTAATTGAATCAACATCATTTCCATCCTATTTTTGATGTGCATCCATATAACTAAAAATTACGATTAAATCTCAAGATAAGCAATATTACTCAATCACCATTTTATTGGCAAACCTAATTCAAGGCTCAGTTGGGAAAGAACTAGGAAGAAAACCTGGTGTCGTTGCCATTACAAAAAAGTTTTGAAATACAAATTACATAGGATTTCAATCTTGAATTCTCAACAATCAAATAAATTTCCTTCAAGTCCCTTATCAAGGGATCAATATCATTTTCTGCAACACATTGCTAAGATTGTGGAGGGAACAAAATCTGATCAGGTGTCAAACAAGCATGACCAAGACACAAAATCAAACTTGCATATTCATACTAGGTTTTTACAAAAAGATTCACAATGAATCAAAACTAGGGAAAGGTAGATTTTTCCAATAGGAGATGTCAGACACAACACCAAACTAGGTGCTCAATCGAGGCTATAAATCAAGAACTTCCATTCTTCCATTCTTACATGCCAAAACTCATACATGGTTTGTGCTGATAGGTAGGGGCCCATAACACCCTACCCTCTCTCCCTCTTCTCGTCCTGAGAAGAGACTCTACACTATTGGAGTCCAACTAAAAGGACCTTTCCCAAAATTGGTCACTTCTGCCCTATCCAAGGGTGAGTAATACCAAAACACCCATACAAGAAAACTTCAAACTTCAAACATAAACAAGAAAGAAAAGCATTCAAGAACATGGTTTTCAATCCTTCCCAACATACCCAACATACATACAAGCATCCAAACAAAAACAACTAGCATAAGCATGAAAATATGAACAAGGGAGATGAAGAGCTCCTACCTTCACAAAGAGGTAATGGCAAATGAAAAAATTGAGAAGAGCTTTCCCTTCCTTCCTTCAATCTTCCAAGACTCCTCTCTAAAAGTAGAGATTGGGTAACAATCAAAACTACTCCAAGAAGGGCCTCTAAATAATATCCAAACTCAACCACCAAAAAGGGCAATTACTTCTCCCATCCACCTACAAATCTAGAAGTCTCCAAATCAACCCATACTAAGGTCAACCACTAAGTGGAGTTGAGGTGATGCAACTCATGGTAACCATTTACAATTTTCGCACAAAGGCAAAAATAGACTTTTTGAGTGACCTCAAAAGTTAACAAAAGGGGCTTAGGGGTTGGAAAATGTCCCCAACCCATACCCATACCCTTTGGGTATAAAAATTTCATGTTTTAAAATCTTAGGAATAGGTTTGAAACCAAAAAAAAGCTAAGAAATATTTAGGACCATCTAACAACTCTAAAAATGTAGATTAAGAACTAATCCAAATTAAGGGTGACTAAACTTGATTAAGAACCAAATTAGCAAAAAGACACTAACTTAATCCGACTTAGGTCCAAAGGTTACATAGCAAACCCTAGCTAGCATGCTGGAATGCATATGCAATTCATGAGTGTCAAGCGACACTATAAGAACACAGTTACAAAACATTAACATTTACTGATCACAAAAAGATACATACATACATCTCACAATTAATTTAGTTATGGACAACAAGGTTTCCACAATCAACACATAGGGATCATTTTTGTTCCTTTGTCGAGTTTCTTGACTAAATATCTTGCACACTCATTGCACACATTAGTAGTCCCATAAAATCACATGCACATATGTATATATATATATATATATATATATATATATATATATATATATATATATATATATATATATATATATATATATATGTATCAGAAATCACATAAATTGAAACATACATCTTAAAATCAATTAGGGTTTCTTTCATCCTACTTATATCCTTAATCATAAAAATTCCATAATCAATGTGTTAATCCTGCATTTACTTATTTCGTCAACATACATGTTCATAAAGAATTAAATGAAAAACTCAAATATTTGAAAGTAAACATCACACAACATGAAATAAGATAATATGTTCAAAGCATCAGAAAATGTCCTGACATCTCAAGTCGTGAGTATCAAAATAATAATAAGGTATCACTATGCTACGATGGGTCAGAGCGAGGCCTCACATAAGGCCCCTCTGCTATAGATAATGGAACTCCTCTATCTTCTTCTATCTAAAGTCCTTAGAAAGATACCTCTCACAAATATGCCCAAAATGTCTGCCATGTGAGGGTGTCAATCCTCACTCCACCTACAGACGACTCCTACTTCCACCAATTGGAGGTATTCTCCCATAGTAGATGGACTACAAGTTGTGCCTTTAGATTACTCCCATGAAGGTGTAATCCAAAGCACTATTGTAGACTCTATAACCAAGGATCCACTACTACTCCATTTGTAGAACCCAAAAACAATGGTGGCCGGAGTGGTAGAAACTCACTTCTCTTATCTCATTTATATCTAGGAGGTCTATTGGGCGGTGGCTCTAATTAATACACTAACTCACCCTCATTATCACCCTGTCCTTCAACCTACCTTGGTGGGGGACTCCTACTCCCCTATCTAACATCTATCTTGCCTCCTCTGAGAACCTGTGCTTCCCCTTCAGGAATCTATTGCTCAGGTTGTACAATGGGTGGAAATCTCTACTGGACTACCTCAATCAAGTTTTGGAGGCCATCTAGAATATCTTGGTTAGGGTTCTATGGTGGTGGTGGTGGTGGTGGTGGTGGAGGTGGTCCATCCTCCTGTTCTACCTCAACATAGGCATCTTTATGACCTCTGCCTTGATGGGCATTTTGTGTGGAAAGCCTTCACAATAGTGAAATTTTAAATAAATTGAAATGTAATAGGCTTAGGTTCCTAGCATTGAAACTAGGCTTTGCTACCAAAATGTCATGCCCAAAAATTAGGGCAAAAACTCACCAACAATATTTTTAAAGGTAAATTCAACTAAGTTAACACATGAAAATGTAAGCCATCATTGCATACATTGCAGAAGGTTGATAACATGGTACAGTTAGTTTCGAGTTACAAGGTCTAGGTACATAGTTGAGTTCAGGTTACATTACATGAGGATGCAGAGTTGATATTCCATTCTACTGCATGGATTCAAAACCCTAGTTTCTAGTGCTACATGAACACCTTGGTTAGGTTGAATAAGTCAATTGATTAAACTATAGTTTCATGTTTAGATGTATCATAATGGTTAGATATCTTCTACCAAGGACATAGTTTAGGTTAGACTTATTTAATACCTTAGTACTCAATTTATTTTGCAAACTATAGCCATAGGTATACTAATATGCATCTATAGGTAATCCTAGCCATGCTTTAATTGCTTCATCTTGATTATAACCTAATTAGTTAGAACTAAATCAATATATTAATTATTCACTATTAAATCAATCATGATGCACATTTAACCTTACAATATAATCCTATACAACTATCAAGTTATCTACAAAAGACCCTTACGAAAACTCCTTCAACCTATAACCTTAGCAATTTGAGTTTATTACACCCATAATAAGATACATAAAAACATAATGAAAAAATACTAGAATTCTTCCAAAATAATTAAATTGATTTAGCCCCACATAATATTCTAACATTTAAAATAGAACTAAGCCAACTCATACTTCCTAGCAAAAATTCTAGCCCTTAGCACTATACATCTTTGATACCTCACCTAAAGACTATGACTCAACAAAAAATTATTACATTAGTTAAATCTATAAATAAAATAAAAACTTCTAATATCAACCTAACTAAAAACAAATTTCTAATATCCATAAACTTATTAAATTACTTTAATCTAAAAAAAATGACAAAGTAATAATAATCTATCCTTTATAAACTACTTATTGACCGACACCTTAATAACTAAGCACTTTACTAATCTAACTAATCTTAATTAATATAATAATAAACCTTATTATAATTTTCTTACCCACATTTGACATTTACTACCTTGATATCTATTAACTAATTCTACTTATTGCCTAATCATCTCCTAACCTACTCCTAACCCCATCTAAGGCCACTTGGCCACTTGCAACATTGCCCATAAAGGTCATGGGAAACCCCAAAAGTCATGGCATGTTGGCCTAGGTTTTTCAAGTACTTCCCAATGTAAGAAAACAAGGGGGTATGGATGAGTCTAGGCAAAAGGCATGGGTGGTGTTTGCAAGGCAATGTTTTAAACCAAAATTTTGCAAAAATATGTCTAAGTTGACTTGTCCTTTCCCAACTCCACATGTAGGTGTACCTTCCTTGGTGGATGGGGTGGAGGTAAGTGGAGGGTTATGTCAGCATGTTTGATGCATTTTTTGATGGCAAAAAGGCATGTGATGGTGTTTAGGAGGTAAGGGAATAGTTGGAAAGTTAAATCCTTTCAAACCCTTTTAACTTTCCCAAATTCCTTACCATGTGAGCAATAAATATGATGCATAGTATGCATGGTAGGGCTTTCAAGGAGATTTCCAACACATGAAAAATGAAGAGGGGATGTTGGAAAGGGGGGTAGGCAAGTGGGATAAGTTAGGTGAGGGAACAATGTAGAAGGGGTAACTTTGGAGTTTAGAGTATTATATATATATATATATATATATATATATATATATATATATATATATATATATATATATATATATATATATATATATATATATATATATATATATATATATATATATATATATATATATATATATATTTGACTTATTTATTTTTAATTGAATTCGATAAGAAATTAAAAAAGTATCTTTAGAGACTATTCCCTATTATCTTTTGGAAATTTAAAGGTTTCTCGTGTATTAGAAAACATCCTATAGGTGCTCTTTTTTACTCATATTTTTCTTCAATACATTTTTTGAGAACTTTAGAAAAGACCTTAATGGCTATTTGTCTCAACTTCCAATAGTGATATTAGAGGTTTTTTCAATAGGTTTAGGAGTGTACTAGTCAAGTAATAATCATATATCCACTTAAATTTGAATATATATTGATTATTGCATTATATCTATTTAAATTTTTTGAGATGCAACTAGAGAACTAAATCAATTGAACATTAAATTTGTTTTATAATATCATAAGTAATATACCCATAATCTAATTTGAATTTGTTCATGAAACAACATATCTATAATATAAAAAATCATCTTGTATTCAAAATTTAAATCCAGGGTTACAAGAGGTTGAATTGTGAAACAACTTGATTTCTGCATTTATGTTATTCCAAGCAATTACAAGTGATTTGAAATGAAATATATTTTACATCTTCTCATTCTACTATCAAATTTATACATAAGGATCATAATTATTCTAATTACAATAATATCTATATCATGGAATACAATTTAGAAGGTCTCAATAGAGATACAAGTTCCCTTTTTTATAACAAGATTGCAAGATACAATAAAAGGTCATCACAAGGAGAAGTCTCCAACAAATGACTGAAGGAACACTACCAAGGCTCCAAAATTGGGTTGCTCTATCATAAGAACCTATCAAATAAATCTACAAAAACACATAGAACAACCATGGATAGCTCATCTCCCATACTAGGCTTTGAAAAGCCACCCGTTGAGCTAGGAGAAACTATAACCAACAAGGTGACACTCAGAATTCAAACACTAGGACATAACCCAACATACAATTCAAATCCAAGGTATGCACAATAAGATTCATCTTAAACCTATGACAAGGGTGAAGGTGGATCTTTCATCTAGGAGAGGCCAATCCCAAAAACATACAAAACATCCTCTTCCAAGGTTAGAAGCTCACATGAATTTCAATTTTTTCATACTTCTTTTCTGTCCCAAAAAAATCAATAGGTAGTGGCATGCAAGGGTCTATACACCTTTCATTTCACCCCCTTCTCATAATGAGAAGGGACTCTACACAAACATGAAGTCCAACTAACCCCTTCCCCTTACATGACAATTTCTTCCATATCCAAGGGTGAGTAATGCAAACACTCTCTTCACAATTTTCCCAACAAAACAAGGCAAATAACACGAAAAGAAGAAAGTAAAAACCCACAATACACATCCCTCACATGATAAAAACACAAAACACAACTCCAAACATGTAAGAGATTTATACAAACACTTAAGCAATGAACAAAATGAACCTATCCATGTCAAGAGAGAAACCTACCTTCACAAAGGTTATGAAAAGATTGAGTTTTGAGATGAGCTTAATCCTTTCCTCCTTCCAATTTGAAAGCTTGACTTCTCTAAAACTATAGAGTAGGTGAACACCCTCCAACTCTTCAAAGGGAATCTAAATAGCTTCTAAACTCACCCACCCAAAAATAAAAATAACTCCAACTTGACTATAAACCTCCTTTGGTCTCCCCACTTTTCCCTACCATAAAAGTGACCTCTTACTAAGAATGTAAACTTGGGTAACTTCATGGAGATGATACATTTTTTCAACAAAGGGAAATTTTGTATTTTAGGGGTTATAAATGTTGCTAGGAAGTTCTAGAAGGGTGGAAAAGGTTCCTAACCCATACCCCTACAACTTGGGCACTTGGATTATGTTAAGTTGGCTTCTAGGATCAATTCATGATCTATACAAGTGTATTGAAATATTTGATCTCTAGAATCCTAAGGATGTAACCTTTCCACTAAACCCTAATTAAGGGGAATTAGTTTAGGTTACTAACTAAATCAGTCTAAGGTTAATGGGTTACATTGCCAATCCTAATTGACATATTAGTACACGTATTCATATAACGAGTGTCAAGTGATGCCATAAGATTTACCTTTACATAAAATTCACCATGTGACAAAATATAGAATGACACACATACATTTAGATTATGATACAAATTAAACACTTGACAATGAGCTTTGAATCACTTTATTAGATTCAATCTTGGTCTTATAGTTTGAACATAGGGTCAATTGTTTTCTCTCTGATTAATTCCATGGTTAAATTACCTGCACACTCAATATGAATGTCAGTAGTTCAATAAAATCTCATTTATATATAAAAACCAAATTTACATAATCAAATTGATCAAAAAATTATAACTCTCATATAAATAAACTTTTCCCATTTATGCATATAGATTAACATCACTAATCTCATAATTTAATCATCATAACATATTCATCAATTAAAATTAAAATATTGAAATAATCATCATACTACATGCATATACCTACATCCTAATAAACATCATAATCACAACATACTAAAGTAGCCATCACATGGAATAAAAATGTTGATAAAGGCCTAATCCATTGAATATAATTCTCAAAGTATTGAATCATAATGTATAAAAAATAAGTGTATTACCTTTTGTTTGAGTGCCTGATCCAATCAGCTTTCCTTTGCCATCTAGCAATCTTTCTTTTCCATGCATAAATTCTACTTTGAATCCATTATTAAGTAGCTATGCCACACTCAAAAATTTATGCTTTAGTCCTTCTACCCAATATGCATTATCACATACAAGTTCCTTGGTTAGTGAGATTCTTCCTTTTCCTCTTATACAACAAGGTTCATTGTTACCAAATCTTACACTGCCAGCATCATAGTCTTCAAAATATTCAAACTTAGTTTCATCACCAGTCATGTGATGAGAACAACCACTATCTATGATCCATGTATCATTTCTGCTCATATGAGAAATGAGTGCCATTTCCTCATCATTATCAAACTCATCTTTCATAGCAATGTATTTCCCTTTGCCTCTTGAATATTTTTTTTCTAGTAGAGCTTCAAACACTTCAAGATCATGGTCTACACTTTGTTCTAATTCTTCATCATTGTCTGATTGTGGATCCTTCATCTTTTTCCCTTTTTATTTTAGTGAAAGCTTGGCTTCAAATGCTGATTCAACGTTCTTGGTAGCTGGAACATAATTGTCATAGTTGCCTAGCTCAAATGTAGTCAATCTTCCAACTATGGCCTCTAAATTTATTTTATGATTTGCCTCACATTTTCTTTCTTGAATTGCAGAGACTCTAATTGCATAAATGAGAAGTAGAGTTCTAAGAACTTTACTTATAACTATCTCCTCACTGATATCTCCTCCAAATGCTTTGATTGCACTAACACATGCTTTAACTCTTTCAACATACTTTGCAATGTTTTCATCCTCTCTCATCTTCAGTTGATCAAATTTCCCTCTCAAACTTTTTGCTTTGGCTCTTCTCACATTATCATCTCTTCCATAGATCTCTTTTAGATTGTTCCACATTTCAAAGGCAGTTTTGCAATCCTTGATGTCATCAAATTCTTCAAAACTCAGAGTAGATGCTATATCTATCATCATGTTATTGTGAGTTTTCTTTTCAGAAATATCATTGATAGATAATGTACTAGAAGTTTCTTCATATTTTTCATCAAGGTACTTTAGCCCCATATCACCAATAGAAGCTAGATGAAGCCTCATCAATCCTTGCCATTCTAAGAAGTTGTCCCTGTTAAGTCTTGGAATTTCCCTTTTGTCCTGTTAAGACATCTTGATCTTTAGCTTAGATCCTTGAAATCTTTTCCTATAAGCACCAATAGCTCTGATACCAATTGTTGGGATTAAAGATAGAGTAACTGAGAGGGGGGGTGAATCAGTTACTAACAAAAATTAATCCACAAATCCCTTAGATGTCTCAAAGATCTAGTTACTATTGATACTCGGTAAACAAATGTTGTAACTTGGTAAATTAAATTATTACTTATCTTCAAGCATTCATGCATGTAACTGAAAACAAAGTGAACACAAGAGACACCGAATTTAATGTGGAAACCCAATATGGAAAAAACTACCAAGTAACTAGTCACCAATTTTTCAGTCTTCTGAAGTGAGCCCTGTTAGGAGCCAACCCTGTTAAAGGTTACAATATACACTGTTAGGTGTGACCCTGTTAGAGGATTTAATCACACTATTAGGAGTGGCCTTGCTACAGGTCTTTAGAATAATTCAACTGAACTATTACCTTGTTATAGGATTTACAAAATGGCTGTTAAACCAAATCTATTAAGAGTTTTGGAATCACTGCTACAATGGTTAGAAAGCAACAATGACTTAACCTGAACAAGATGCAACTGAATTTGCTAATTACAGGTCTTTATTTTGCTTCATTAGATCCTTCTTGATCAAATATGGCTCTGCTGCTCCTCAATGGTCTCTGATCATCCTTTAAATTTGCTTCCACAATAATCAGTCCTCATATCTTATTAATTCCACACTTCCATCTTACACACCCTTAGAATTCGCAACTTGACCTCTCACTTATTACATTCAGATTGTCAGGTCGACTCATTCACATGTTACATTTACCAATAAACCATACATTATTCGGCTACAGATATTACTCTGAACAAATAAACATTATTTCATAAAATAATGAAATTCTTTACTGGCTGACCTTTCTCAGTAAATACTGCTTCCAAAAATTTCTTGAGTTAACCTTCTTGACTCGGTTAACATTGCAATATCTTTAAAATCCTTTGGCTGTCGAGTTTACTTGATAAGAACTGAATCCCTTCATGAGAGCTCGGTAAGAACTACTTCTTCCAAATTACCTTTGATGATCGAGTGAGCTCGGTAAGAACTACTTCTTCCAAATTACC